>PISX010013216.1:0-57553 GCA_004024625.1 Mellivora capensis | reverse complement strand
GGGGTCCTGGGGGTGGTGGCCAGGCTGTGCTGTGCCACCAACACTCTGTTCCCCTGTGGGTGGACACAGTTGCTGACCCCCGACGTGTGTGTCAGACAAACGTGCAGGATAAGCACGGTGCGCTCGCCCGGAATTGGGTCTGGGGGCTCCCAGAAGGGCACGGCCTGCACCTGTGGATGGGGAGAGGCCCCCCCAGTCACTGCTCGCCCTGACTGGCATCGTTTCTGTGCCAATAGCACGGGGCACCCCAGCACGCAGTGAGACCGTCTGTGATTCAGAGTGTGACATGAGAAGAACCTCACAGTGGACATCCAGCTGCGAGAGATGGCAAAGACCTTGTATGGTAGGGCCCTCGCCGCCAGCCTCCCTCGCCCAGGAATTTTCTAGCACAAGCCCAGTCTCCAGACCCTCCCCAGCCCCAAGGCTCCACTCTGGGGACTCCCCAGCCTTTCAGGGACTGATTCCAGTTGCAGGCAGGCAGGTGTCCTCCTGCTCCTGAAATCCAGTGTTTGTCAAAAGGTGGCCCCGGGCCCTCTGCACCTGTATCAGCCGTGGGCGCGTGTAAATGCAGAGCCCTGGGCTGGTGGCCTCGCCCTGAGGAGCATGGGCACTCAGGTAAGGGCCACTTGCCTCCCTTTGTAGAAAGGTCTCACCTGGGAGCCGCCGGGGATGGGGTCCTTGGCCTGTTTATGAATTTGCTGGAACTGCCGCTCCCGTCCCGTCTCCTCCACCCCAGCCCTCTCAGGGCCAAGCGAGTACCATGTACCCCAGCACCCCTCCGTCCTCCCCATGCACTGCTCCCCAGGAATGAAGCTGCTTTTGGGACCCTGGAGCTTCCACACCATGGCACAGATGGACCCCGTCAGCCAAGGGGATTTTGACATGGACCAGCCCAGGAAGAGGAGCATTTTATTTTATTTTATTAAAAAGATTTTAATTTATTTATTTGACAGAGATCACAAGTAGGCAGAGAGGCAGGCAGAGAGAGAGGAGGAAGCAGGCTCCCTGATGAGCAGAGCCCGATGCGGGGCTCGATCCCAGGACCCTGGGATCATGACCTGAACCGAAGGCAGGGGCTTAACCCACTGAGCCACCTAGGCGCCCCAAGAGGAGCATTTTAAATAAGGGTGCCCTTTCCAGACCTTTGGAGTAATGACACCTCCCAAGGGGCACCCCACTTGAAGCCTCCCACCTTGCCCACCACCTCATTTCACCAGCGCTGGTGGCCCTCAAGGGCACAGGACCAGGGGGCTGCATAGGAAACCCCCACCCCCACCCCAAGACGCCCCTGGCCTGGAGATACTCTGGCAGGGACGCAGGCTGCCCCAGGGTAAAGGCCGGCCCAATCTGGGAGGGACGGCTGTGCTCGGCAATCTTGGGCAGGTGTAGGGGAGGGAGACCCGAGGCCTGCAGTTCCCTACTCCCTTGAGCAGGGGTCTGTTGGGGGGGTGGCCTTCCTGGGTGGAGGTGCCTCCTCACGCCCGCTGAAAGCCCTGCTTTGTGAACCGAAGCTGTTCCTTCTTGCTCTGCCCTCCAGAGGCTTGCTCCAGTGATCGATATGCTTTTAATTAAACTCCGACTGCTTCAAGAGGACTGCGTGGTCCCCTGGTCATTGGTTTTTCTTTCTGCAAACAAGCTTCTTCTGATATCTTGTGCTGGGGATCACGTGGGCCCTGGGGGAGCCATCGGCCCTCTGAACTTCCCAGGTCAAGGGCCTCTCTTGACGGGTGGGCCTTCTTTATTGGGCCCTACTCAGGATGCCGAGGGTGGGGGGTGGGGGATGGGGGATAGGCTCTTCTCAAAGCCAGTAATCCCAGCCAGACCGCCCTGGAAGAGGCCTGGGTTGAAGGGGAGTTATTCTGTGTGTAACGTGCATGACATTCAGGGGCGATGGCCTGTTTTCTAAAGTCAAAACCCCTCAATGCCTGGCCCTCTTGCCCCCAGTGCCCAGCGCCCTGGCATACAGTAGGTATTCAATAAATGCTCGTTGCCTGAAAGGTGTTTTTCTTCTGCTAGAAATCACCCCCCGGAGGGATGACCCAAAGAAGTTGGGTGAGTAACTCTCCATCCACAGCTCCTCCCTGTGTGGGATCACTTGTCTCCGGTAGGTGGGATGGAGGAGAGAGACTTTCTCAGAGGTCCCCTCGAGGTGACTAAGAGGAAGGGCTCCGCCGCCCAGGGGTCCGGCTGGGGATCTCCTGCTGAAGACAGGAGACTCCAGCCACTGAGGTCAAGCAAAAAGCTTTTTATTCAGAGCACAAGGTGGGGGTTTGCGCCCAGCCTCCCCCGCTGTGGCCCTCGTCGTTTTGACAACGGCTGCGATCCTGTCAGTTCGAAGCAAGTACAGTGTTAGGCTGTCCGCAGCCGCCGCATGTAGAGGGAAGGCCACTGTGTCAGTGGTGACGGGAGGACAGTGAGGACAGGAAGCTCAGGGTTGGGTGGGCCACAGCTCCCGCGTGGCCCCGTCTCGGCCCCCCGAACCGGGTCTCCTGCCGCCGAGCTCCAGCGCGAGATGAGCTCGGTGGGCAGGGGGGCCCGTCTGACCGCGGATGACAGGCCTCCCGTAGCCACCGGGCACTCAGACCTGGTTCCGGGGCCGCTGGAGCCTCAGCAGCCCTCTGACCACCGACCTGAAGTCAGTGGAGACCGACGCTGCCCGCGGTGACCAGGGGACCCCCTTCCCTTATTGTAATGGCCACCTCCTTGGGGGCTCCAGGGGCAGCATTGCCTTTCTCCACGGGGTACAGTCTTCGGTATCCAGTCGGCTGTGTGCCCCCCACCCCCCACCCCCAGGCTGCCTTCCAGGTTAGGACAACAAAGGACAGGCCTCTGTGATGGGACAACGGCTCTCCCAGAGTGGCTAGTGGGCTTGGCCTGCCCAGATGGCAAGGGCATGGCCTTCGGAGGCGACCAGGGCTCCCGGCATCGTCATGAGTAAATAAAGCTGATGCGGACCAGGAAGACAGGCCCGCGGCCTGGGGGCTCTAGAGGTCTGCCATCACCCCTTATGGGATGTCCCCCGAGGGCCCTGGGCCCGGATCAGGGCAGGTGACTCTGGGAACACCGGCCCCTCTGAGTAGGTAACCCTGGGCTTCCCCCAGGCTCATCCTGACATAGTGGGGTGTGTGTGTGTGTGTGTGTGTGTGTGTCCGTCTGTGTGTCTTCCTGGGTCATCGGTCTGCAGTCCGTGGTCACCACCCATCCCCTCAGAGAGATGAAATGGACCCTATCTTGTGAGAAGTGGCTTAAAACCCAGGCCCGAGAGATTTCTGGCCAGTTCTGCCCATGTGGGTTGTGAGACTCTGTCCAGAGGGCACATAGAGTAAGCCCCTGGGCGGAGGTCGGTCCCCCTCTCCCCAAGCCCGACCACCGGATGGCTCCCGGCTGTCCGCCTCCGGGACGAGCCGAATGCCTGGAACAGCATGGGGGCTGAGTGTGGCACTGCTGTCAGGACACAGTTACTGTCCTTTCCCACGTGGGCGCAGCCTGCACGCATGTGTGTGACCAGCCCGGTGTGGGGTCCTCCTCAAGCCGAGCCGGACCCGCACGCGTTGTGGTGGCAGCTGTGCCCTTCTCCTAGTGTTCACAGGCTCGGGGGAGCCTCTCCGGGGAGCAGCTGGGACGCTGCACCCTTTCTGGGCTGGTCTGTCCTGATGTTGGCGTCCTGTCCCAGGTCCCCAAGGCCAGCCCTGCTCTGTCCTTCCATCCTAACATCATGGCCTTCGTTCTCAAAAGCCAGGAGCCAGGGCCCCGACCATCCCAAAGGAAGACAGACATCCCGAGAAAAGCCAAAGGCAAGTTCTTTTCTGCCCCCGGGCTGCCCCGTTCAGAGCTTTCATGGCTGGTGGGGCCGTGCTAGGTGCGGGGGGCACCCTGTCTCTGAAGGACACCCAGTCCCGCTCTGGGCAGACTCTTCTTGGATGGCCTCCGGGAGACGCTCGTCCTCCTATTGCCCCAGTCCGCCCCCCACTAAGACCTGGCCCAACTTGGGGAGAAGAGGGCGTGTACAGGGGATGGCAGTGGCCGCGAGCAGCCTGCGGGGATGGGTGGGGGGCAGGGGTGCAGGGCGGCGCGTCCCAGCCACGCCGGGGCCACGACGCCCGTGTCCAGGTTGCCAGCGGCTTTCCAGTTTCTGGCCCTCCCCCCATGGCAGCTTCACTCATCTGTCACCTCCACGGAGTCCTCGTCCTTCCTCTCCTCCGACTGCTCCTCGGCGGTCTCCGTGTTGTCTGTTTCGGACAGCGAGGCCGCCTGCCGCACCCAGTCCCTGTCACTGAGAGGCTCTGGGTCGCATGGTCCGGAGAAGGGGTTGAACCAGTTCAGGGTGAAGTCCCCACCAAAGGTCTCTTTCACTGACTTCCAGCTGCCCCTGCGCTCCCTGGGCTGGTGCTTTCGCTTGAGGCGCTCAATGCCCTGGGGGGACAACGGGATACAGAAGGTCAGCAGGGGTGAGGGGGGCGCGGTAGGGACACAGCTGGGCCGGGCCAGGTCAGGGATGCGGGGCCCTGAGGGCCGGTGGGGCACGGGCAGGGTTGGGGGGAGCGGTGGGGAGGGGCACAGTAAGCGGGGGCTGGGGTCTGCCCGGCCTTGCCAAATCAGGCCAGGCTGCTGCGGGGCCCAGGGCCGGGGACTACGGCCCCTGAGAACACTGAGAAGACGAGCCCTCCCTGGGCCTTCTGGGCCCCGCTGCCCAGCAGGTGCAGTGGACTTAGCATGAAGAAGGGGTGCAGGCAGTCAGGGGAGAGCGCGGGGTACAAACACGGGGGCCGCGGAAGCAGACTGTGTGCCCAGCATGCGGCGGGCAGCCGAGGGGGGCGCAGGGTCGCTGTGGGGGGGGGCCCTGCTCCGGCGGCAGACGCGCCCCTGCTCCCAAGCTGCCCACTCACCTGTCTCTGGGCGTCTCAGCTGCCAGGCCACAGAAAGAGGGTGAGGGGAGAGGGGAGAAGCCGCAGGAGTGAAAGGCATAGTCAGGTCAGCTCTCCAGACCACAGCCCCCTCCACAAAGGCTTTCGAGCCCCACCAGGGCCTCTGCCTTCCTCTGCCTCCACTGGAAGCCAGAAGCCGAGGGAAATCGCGGGGTTTGCGAGGCACGGCCACTGCTCATTCACACCACCCATTCCACCTCAGAACGACCTCTGAGGACCTCGTTCTGGGTTCTCTCTTCCTTTTTTTTTTTTTTTAATATTTTATTTATTTATTTGACAGACAGAGATCACAAGTAGGCAGAGAGGCAGGCAGAGAGAGAGAGGGGGAAGCAGACTCTCTGCCGAGCAGAGAGCCCGACATGGGGCTCGACCCCAGGACCCCAGGATCACGGCCTGAGCTGAAGGCAGAGGCTTTAACCCACTGAGCCACCCAGGCGCCCCTGGGTTCTCTCTTCTTTACCACACAAGAGCCTCCCGTAACTGGCATGATCCCTTCTGTTATGCAGAAAGAGACACTGAGGCACACCCACAGACTGAGGCCTGCCCCATCCTCCGGGCCAGTTCTTCTCCAGCACTCTCCCTTCCCACTTCATCTCAGAGATTTAAGTTTCTCGGTTCTTGAAAAAAATCTGTCGTTTGAAGAAGCCGATCTCAGGGTATCTCCTTGGAAGACACTAGTGACAGAGGGCAGACCAGGGAGGGAACCGGGCGGGTATCGTCTGAGCCGAATCACAGGTAACGTCACCTCCGCGCTTTTCTCGCCCCGAACGCACACTCTTGATCTAATCGCGAGAAAACATCAGCCAAACGCAAATTGGAGTTTACCGGATACCTGGCCTCTGGTCTTGGAGAGAGTCAAAGTCTGACAAAATGCTACGGAACCAGACACAGGTGATGGCTGTATGGCAACTGCACGCGTTAAAGTGGTTGATTTTACGTTGTGTGAATTTCATCTCAATTAAAAAAAAAAGGGGGGGGTGTGAAGTTCATGAAAGACAAAGACCGAGGTTGTCACAGATTGGAGCAGACGACACAGATGGGACCAGCGGGGCAATGGGACAGACAAGGGTCTCGGTGGGGCACGTGGAGAAGCCCGAACGAAGCCTGTAGGTCTGTTAAGGGTCTCGCATCCATAGTTTCCCAGGTTTTTGTATTTATATTGTGTTTATATGAAATGGTTCCATGTTGAAAGGCTGACGGAGGCACGCGCAGGAGCTCTCTGTACGGTTTCTGCCGCGTTTTTTTGTCAGTTGGAAATTATGTCACAATAATAGGTAAAAAAAAAAAAATAATCGGAGACACACAGATGTGAGCAAGAGGGCCTTGAACACTGAGCGACAACATGACAAGCTGGGAACCGTTGAGACACCCGCTCAGGATGGCTGAGTCTGCTGTTCTACAAAGTGTAAGACAACCCAGCTCCGAAAAATGGTGTTGATAACAGTTCTTCGTCACCCTGGAGAATCCTGCCCACTGGCGACAAGGCGAGGAAGCCAGGGTAGTTGGACACGACATCACGGGACCTGCGGGTACCTTTGGGGGTGGGGTTGGAGGCGATTTGTACCAATTTCTCTGGACTTCTCACGCGTCCCAAGCTTTCACCAATGAGCGGGTGTTACGGTCATGATCAGAACAGAAGAGCTGTTTCAGAAAACAGACCTCGCTGGCAACTCCTGAGGGAGACCCGCCTAGGCCAAGGGCCCCCGATTCTGTTGGCGCCCATGGACCGGCCCCTCTCCGGGCCTCCCTGCTGGGTGGAAGCCGCAGGGGCCACTGAAGACACTTGCTTTGGGGGATGCTGCGTTCCCCTTCTGGGCAATGCTTTACAGCCTGTCCAGAGAGGCATCTGAATCATGACTTCAGGGAAGCTGGGACATCCTCGGGAAGCAGGGCAGGTGACAGAGGGGACACCAAGATTGACTGTGTGCATGCTGGCTCAAAGCCATGATTGTGGGGTCCTCACAACCGCCCTGAGAGGAGGTGACTGTTGGTACCGACAACTTGGCAAGCGGGGAAACAGAGGGTCTGAGAGGTCATTACGGTGGCCAAAACTTGTCCGGCCAAAACCGGTCTCTTCCTTCTGCCCAGGGTATTTTTGGTCCTCCTACGAATTCTCACTCAATCCGTGCTGATCACCAAGGCAGAGGAAAAAGCCGGAGAGGGAGATAAAGCAGAAGAGCTCTCAGGACGGCGGTGCTCCATGGCGAGCACTCATGGCGACACGCAGCCTCTTCACCAAGCTCGTAAGAACATTCTAGATCAGAGCCTGCCCCGTCCACCAGATGAAGTTCCTGAGCAGGTTAAATGGACAAACATCCAGGTCAACTCTGAGTCTGGACAGAAGACAACATTCCAAACGCATCTGCAGCCCAAGAGAGGCGTGAGGGTCTGAGCTGGTGGGTTCAGGAGGAGACAACAGGGTCTCCTTCTCCTGGTACGACTCAGTTCTGAGTCGCAGGCATGCTGAAGGCAAAGTCCTTCGGCGGGAGGTTTGCAGGGACAACAGTAATACCCACGTCAGGCCAAAGCGAGCAAGAATGATTGACTCCTGGGGAGGACGGCACGGCCAGAGCCAACAGCTCTTGTAAGGGAGGGTGTGGCCGGGGGCTTCGGGCCTCCCTCTGCTACAATGACACATGAGCTGTCATTTGCACAGGAACACACCAGAGTCCCCAGAATGAACATCACAGGACAAAAGCTCCCGAGGGAGGCAGAGACCCCGAGCATAGGCTTTATAAGGACTCCTCTGAGACTCACGGAGCAACCGCTCATTGTCTACACCCCTCCAGGCCCCCCACATTATCGCATGGCAAAAGTCAGAGACACTGCAGCCCATGCTGCGTCCCTCCTCCTTGGACAGCCAGAGAACGTTCTCTCTCCATCTGTCGTTTCACATCCTTTTACTCGACCCACAACAGGCAACACTTTTCCGTACAACTGTGCACCGCTGCCGACAAAGTCTCATGAAACGATACTTACTCTACAACTGTCACAGATTTTTATTTTTATTTTATTTTATTTTTTTAAAGGCCGCTGCTCACCAACGAGCTGGTCTCACGGATCAGGAGCTGTTGTGACCATGGTTTGAAGAGCAGAGGTCCGGCAGCCCTAACGTTCATGGAAGCCACGCCGGGTGCCAGACGGCTTTGTCACAGCTACGGTCACGACTCTCATTTGACCCTCGCTATGACCTTGTGATTCAGACGGCCTCCCTGGTTTGACATGTGAGATCATGGAGGCTTAAGTCAGAGACTGCGCCAAGTCACACGCGAAGGAAGTCGCTGAGCAGGGACTTGAACCCGAGTCTGAGGGGGGCCAGAGCCTTGATGCTCGGTCGCCAGGCTGCGTAAGGTCAGTAGCAGAGAGGTTCGGGGCACCTTTATGTCCCCATGTCGGAGCATGGGGTGTCCCCGGGGGCTTCTGCAAACAATCCTTCCTCCTTAGCTCCCGTGTGTGTGCGGATGGACCCCTGGGGTGACTTTGACTTGCTGGGGTGCTCACGGCGAGGGAGAGGGCAGGGGAACGAAGCCTCCACCTGGGGACACAGCAGACTGGCCAGGGGCTGGTTCCTGTGTCACGGTGGTGGAAGGTGGCTTGTGACTTTCTTGGCAACCGAGCCCAGATGAGCAAAACTGGTCATTCCAGGAGCGTCACTTTGGTTCTTTGGAGACGAAGTATTCCAGAGAGGAAATGGTGTGACTAACAGGAGACGGGACACCCGAATTGCTACCCAAACTCACTCTGGGGGCACGAGGTCACCAAGCCTGGGCACCGAGGCGGACATCTTCCCAGAGGGAGCGGCCTTTTGCACGTTCAGCCCGGATGCTAGAAGCACCGCCTGAAGTCGATGGCTGGGAAGGAGTCACCTAACCCGGCTTGCCATGTTGCCTTCCTTTCTCTTTCCCTGCCACGCTCCAGGGCCCACGCTCTGAAAGACCACGGCTGCCATGGGCTCATTGCCCAGGGGTGTACCCCCCAGCACCACCGGAGCCCCTGTGCCAAAGCCGAAAGCCTGGGCCGCCCTTGTGCAGAGACACGTCCTCTCTCCTCAGCCGTCTGGAAGACTGGGCCCTCTTGGGGCCCTCAGGGATGCCCGCTTCTTTCTGTGTGGATGGCAGGCTGTGGGCTGGTCACCCCACAGCCCCATCCCTGGTCCCTGAGCTCCCGCCAAAACGTCTCCCGTTCCGGTGAGAGGGAATGAGGAAAACCACAGGGAACCCAGGGTTTTCCTATCTTCCGAGGGCATTTCCCTCTGGCTGAACAGAGGGAGACCCACACAGGATGTCAAAAGCAGCCTTGTTCTCTGGGAAGGACAGGCCTAGGACGCCAGGTTTAAATGATGAATTTCCAGGTTTAAATGATGAATTTCCAGGTTTAAACGATGAATTTCTATGTTTAGGACTCAATAATAAAAAAATCAATACATTTTCAGCACCATCTACTGCCTTCCTCAGACATCCCATGGGGAAAAGAACCAACCTGGATCACTTAAAAAAAGAAAAATGCCTTGAGGATGGAGTGTTTGGAGGGCATCCAAATAAATAAAATATTCCCCCTGCCAGGAGAACCCAAGGGACGGCTTCCTGAGGGCCGGGAGCAGGCCAGAGCCTTTGAAACCACTGAAGTCACTGAACAGCCACAACTTCTTTGCACACCATAGCGAAATGTAAAAAGTTGGGGGGGGGGGAGCCTGTGGGAAACAAACACTATAAACTAGATTTAAATACAGCATTAAAAAAAAAAAAAACCCACCACCAAACAAACCTTCCAGACCTCAGCCTTGACTTAGGGCGTCAAGAGCACAGGAGAGGCAAGCCGGGGCTGACTGCCTGGGGGAGGGTCATGGAGGTCTCTGGTGACATGGGAGGGATGAGGACGAGCTCCTCCGAGTGCTGGGACGGTCTGTGGAGGTTTCCAGCGCCTTCCTCCAGCTAGACGCCGCTTTCTGCTGGGTGCGCAGAGGAAAACGGGTCCCTCGCTCCCGGGGCCCTGCGCTCCAGCAAACTCTGCGGACTGGGAGGCTTTTCTGTAACCTGGGATTCAGGCAGCAGAAGACACGGAGAGGCTGGGGGTGGGCAGGGAAGGCTCGGTCAAGGGCGGGCGGCTAACGGGTCCTTTACAGGCAGCGCAGTAGGCACCTCGGTCACCTCGTTCAGGAGGAGCAGAAACAAATAGCCTTTAGGAGCAACGGGACAGAGGCCCCACGGCAGCCAGCGCGGCTCGGCCTGAAAGCAGCGCTGTGAGAGAGCACGGCTCAGTGACAACAGGTTTTGGAAAAATTTTATTGCATTTTGTTTCCATGTGGAAGCACGGACAGAAGTGAAAAGAGGCAGCATGTTCCACTGAACGGTTCATGGAAAACCACACGGCGGCTCGATGAGCTTCCTCCCTGGCCCGGGCTGGGTTTCGTAGAGACCGCCCCCCCCCCCCGCCCCCAGCACAAGCTCAAAAAGGAGGTTTGTGGTGACCACTTATAAAAAAACAAATCCATGTGTACGGAGTCACAGACGGTCAGTCCTCTGACTTCTGTGATTTCTGCACTGGCTGGGCCCTCCCTGTCCCTGGGCCCCCTCATCTCCCCACGCTCTTCAGGCTTTCCTCTTGGAAGTAGGATTTCATTCGGGAAGTGCCCGGGGGTGGGGGGCAAGGCCACTCAGCCCCGCTGGTTCCAGGAGGGGGGGGCATCTGCCAGCTTTCAGAAATCTGGGGGCCGTGAGGTCAGCCCCTCACATCCCATCAGCCCCAGAGGCAGGGACGACGGCCTCCCAGGTTAAAATACAGAGAAGACGTGGCTACGTGCACATTCAGGTGTCCAGAACATCAGAGGGAACCCATTTTAGGGATTTACAAAATGGGGCGGAGGGGGCTGTGCGCTGGGGGCTGTGGGCGGTGTCACTCAGCATCAGCGCAGCTCACAGACCACCTCGTGGGGGTGAGGGGAGGGGAAGTGGTGCCAAGAGGAAGCAGACCTGACAAAGGAAACCTGAAACCGCATCATTTGTTTTCTCCTTTTGACTGTGTAAGGCATTTTGAGCTGGAAAAACGTCTCTCCTTCACACTCTTCCAAATAATCCGCGGGAATATAATTGGTGATTCAGAGTACAAATAAGACCCCTTTGATCCCACCCTCCCAAAAGTCACTCTGCACACCCCAAGCCCATGGAGTACAAGGAGGCAAACTGTCCACACCAGGGGATGAGGCCGCTGTGCCACAGGCCCTCCTTAGGGCTCCGGCCGGTCCTGCCCCTCTGGGCCACAAGCGGTAAGCATCCGTCTTCGGTGAAAATGTTTTAAGTTCTGTGGGGGCGCCTGCCACTGCCTCCTGGGCAGCGGGAGGTGGGGGAGCCCCCCCTGCCTCTCCTAAGTATCCCCCACCAGGCGTCGGGGCCGGTGGTCCGTCCGTGCCCCAGCCCACGGCTCCCTCAGTTAGTAGAGGCGGGCCACCCGGAGACAGCGCCCTCCACGTTAGTCAGGCCGGACAGACAGCAGAGAGGAAACCAGAGGCCAGAGAAGTGATTTTAAAAAAAGGAAAAAAAAAAAAAAAAGAAGAGCAGCTTCGGTCACCAAAAAAATAGAAAGGATGATCTCTTAAAAATAAAACATGGGGACATTTTTTTTTTCTCTGCAATGCTCAGCCATTTTACTTGAGACATAAAAAAAAAGTTTTAGAGTAGTTGTTCTGCTTTTTTTCGATTTAAACATTCATGAGAACGGATGGGACGGTAGTGCTGTGATGTGGTTTGTGTCTGGGTGGCAATGCTGGTTAGGGTCCTTCAGACCACATACTGGTACGGGTCTGCCTTCCCTTGGTCTGGCGTGGCAAAGGGGCTGGCCCAGCCTAGAGAGAAGGGGTGGCCAAAAACGGCTTTCATGTTCATCCATTTTGTTTTTTTAGCCCATCTTCTCTCTTCCTTTTTCAATTGTTCTATTCCCTGAAAACAAGAACAATCATACTTTCAGTCAAGCACTTTATTGCTGTGGTTTTTGGGGAAGGGAATGTCCATTAGCTTGAGGTGAATGGTGTCAGTGCTCCCTTTTAAAGCCACAAACCTACCTACATCGTACATTTTCCTTCTCTTTCTCTCATAAAAAGTGTCAAAGGAAAAAAAAATTGCATTTCTTGGGGGGTGGTGGGGGTATGTGGGCATATCTTTACAAGCCCCTCCAGGGAGGGAGGGGGAAAATGAGCAAATCCAGAGGCCGCCGAGCCTGGATTCCTACAGGCGTGTCGGTCCGGGGTGTTTTGCTAAGTTTGAAGGAGCGACATGTATGCACACTGGGCGGTACAGAGGCGCTCCGGGCCTGGCGCTGGGCCTGGCTATGGTGCGGGGATGCTGTGAGGGTTTTGGTGCCAGAAGCCTCAGAGCCGGCAGGGGCTTGTGATCGTGACAGCCAATGCTGGCCTTTAATTTGGGTAGATTCAAGTTTGACACGACTATGACAACTTTGCAGACAAAAAAAAAGGAACAAATGAAAGGACCCGCTTGGGTGCTGTTAGTCCCCCCAGCCTGGGAGGTCAAGAAGCACCCAGCATAGCGGGGTGGGCAAGGCAGACTTGAGAAGGTCCAATAGGAGTCAGAGACCGTGGGGGAGGAGAGAAGCCACCACAGAGGAGGAAGGAAAGGAATTAGTATAGGTTAGAGGGGCTGCCTGGACAGCCAGCCCAGCCCCGGGCATGGCAAAGGTCTTCCTAGTGCGTCTCTGGGAAGAAGCGGGCCCAGAGGCCACTTTGGTGGGTGCCCGGAGCCTGGGCTGCTCCCCACACTGAGTCTCACAGGATAAGTAGTCTGGTGAGGAAGCCCGTTCCCTCCCTTCTCCCCTCTTCTGATGGAGCTGGACAGCGGGCAGGGCCTGAGGATGTGTCTTTGCTCGGAGAACAGGAGAGAAGTGGCCTGCCAGGAGCCTGGCCGGGGGTCTGTCTGCCCTGGTCTCTGGGGAGGAGTAGGAGGGCTCAGCCTCACTCAAATCTCTATTCAGGCCAGCTGGGAGGGTCCAGGTGGAGGGGAAGACACCGCTTTCTCCAGAGGCACCCTTCCTTCTTTTCTGCTTTCCTTTCCAGCACAAGTCCCTTTAGGAATGGGCTGGAAGGGGAAGAAGAGCTAGGGCCAAAGATGTGTGAGCTTTCCTTCTGGCTCCCCCAGACTGCAGGCTGTGTGGCAGGGCCACAGGCAACAGTGGGCGGGGGGGGGGGGGGCAGGGAGAGGGAAATGACAGTCACCTCTGGGTTCCCTGTGGGTCTTAGGAAGAGAAGCTGGTCACACTTACTGCTTGGACACACAGCCGGGTCTATACCATTGGCTACTGTTTTCACAGAAACTCTTATGATGATGTTATTTCTTATACAAGATAAAGTTGCTGAGAGCTCCCCGAAACATTCTAAACCACCGGGAATTCCCACAGATCCAAGAGATGGTGTCCTGGCAGCAGTGGCAAGGAGTCTGTCTCCCTACGAGACTCCATCTGATGCGGACTGATCAGCAGGCCCCTTTGATGCTGCCACCTGCCAGCAGAGGGGAGCTTGGGAAGCCAGGAGGAGTGCCGAGAAGGGCCTGGGACCTCATGCCTCTGCTCCTCACAGGGAGCTCAGTGCTGCCCCTTCCTCCCGAGGCCCCTCACCTGGAACCCAGAGCCAAAAAGGAAGAAAGGCCCATGTCACAGCAACAGACTGACCAGCTGGAGTGGGCTCCAGTCCTGCCCCCGTCAGCAGCCTCGAAGTTCCCAGAGAAGGAGCTGAGGGTAGGGTGGAGGTAGGGATGGAGGCGGGGAGGGCTGGAAATGGACGAGAACCAGAGCCGGACCAAGCGGCGGTACCTAGTGGGCAGGTGAACACCAGGGGCCCAGAGCTCGGGGATGCTTGAGGTGGACTGTCTCCTGACTCTGCCCTTGGGACCTACTCACGGAGTCACCTCCTCCAGGAAGTTGACCTTGCCCATTCCAGTTGGATTCAGGCACCGTTTGTCCATCATCCCCTCCCTAGGACTGTAGTTCTCAGATGGGAAGCGTGGCCCTATGCCCAGCAGAGCGCCTGACACAGCAGAGCGTGTAACACGGAACCATCATGGGAGGATGGAAGGACTTTTGGCAAAGGGCACCCTTCACTGAGGCTGCTAGGCCCCGTTCCTGGTGTGACTTGCTATGCCGGCCCCAAGGAAAGACTCGTGTGTGTGTGTGTGTGTGTGTGTGTGTGTGTGCGCGCGCGTGTCTGTGTAAGATCCAGAGTCACGGCAAATGGGGGGACGCGGCCGGCACACCTCCCTCCTGGGCCCGGCTGGCTGGGCTCCCAGGTCCGGCCCGCACGCAGCCCTCCCCGCAGCATCCGCCTTGGGACCCCCCCAAGCCGCAGAGTGGAGGTGGGGGCAGGCCGCCCGCTTACCGTTTCGTCTGTGCAGATGGAGTGCACCTGGGTCCCAAACATGACGGAGGTGAAGATGAGGAAGAGCAGCCCCTCGAAACACAGCAGGATGAGCAGGATCACTGTGGTCGGCGGTGAGAAGGAGCTGCACTCTGCAAGGAGGGTCGTGTGGGACTTGGGGCTGCCGCCCCCTGCCTGCCACTCGATGTCCCCAGAGCCCCACTCGGCCTCCAGCCCCACAGGACCTGGTTCCTCCCACGTGTGCCACGTGTCCTTGGCCCCAGGCCCCGGCAGGCACCATCCGGCTGCGCCAGCACTCTCTCAGGGAGGCCCTTCTCCATAGGCCAGGCCCTTGCGGGGGTTTCCCCTCCTGACACCCCTTTACCCCTGCTCTTTCCCCGGCCAGTGTCTGTGCCCTGCTGCCAAGCACGGAGCCTGCACACAGAAGGACCCAGAAAGGCCGCACAGCGGAGGTGTGAAGACAGGGAGAGCCCCCTCCCCTCAGAGAGCACAACACAGGCTACACAGGTGGGGCGGCCTCAGGCTGGTTCTGGTTCGGCCATGAATTTTCTGGACATTCCTGCAGCTGTCTGCTTCTGGGGGACAGGAAAGGGCAGATCTGGAGGCTCACTCAGGGGTTTTGGGATTCGAAGCCTCCGAGGCGGCAGTGTGGCTGCTGGGCCTGGCCCCAAGCTAGGGGTGAAACAAGCCCCCGGGGAAACGCCCCCCCCCCCCACCTCAGGAGCGCCCGCGTCCACTCTCCCCACCTCTGAGCCCAGGCTGCCGGGGGTGTGTGTGTGTGAGACCTCAGACAAGTCCGTGTCCCCATCCAGGCCTTCACCCCCTCCTCACAGAGCAGCGAGGCTTGAGCAGATGTGTGGTTCTATTTTCAGCAGCAGCAGAAGCCTCTGTCTGGACCAAGTCTAGGTTAGAAGGGCCCCGACGACGGGAGAGGAAAGCTGAGGTGCCGCAGGAGATGGTGGGGGTGGGGGCGCCTGGGGGAATGGGGACGACACTGGGAGACGGGACGGGGGTGGGGGGGGTCCCGGCCCGGCTTGTGGTGCACGTTTCTCGTTGCTCCAGGGCCCAGGCCTGCTGCCCTGGCCGGAGGGGTCCGATCTGGGGCTTCCTTGCTGCTTCCCTCACGGGACCTTCAGAACCGGCCAGAGACACAGCGCTGTCGCTGTCCGGGTGGTGGGGTGAGCAGCAGTTCATCCAAATGCCTTCATCTCCTCATGCTCCGCTCAGGGCTCAACATCATCCACAGAGCTGTCCCCTCTGGCTTCCTTGGGGGCAGGGCCTGGCCGGGCTGGCCCCCTGGAGGCTCCGGGTGTGGCAGTTCCACAGTCAGGCAGACCCAGCAGCGTGAGGGTCCCGAAGCCAACTCCCCACCACGAGCTCTTGCTGAGATGCCCCCACTAGTATTCCGTGGCCCCTGCGTCTTTCCTGCGCCGCACCCCGTGGAGTCCCGTTTGCTCCTGTCAGCCTTTTCCACTACACCTCCGGCCCCGGAGGCCGGGGCTTTGCTCCCTGCTGTACAAGCCGTCTTGGAGCAGAGCCTGACCACACGGGAGTGGGCACGGGAGACCACACGGGGCTCTCTGAGCTGTAGTTTTCCCTTTCGCTGGGAGACGCAGGTGACAAAGCATGAGAACATCCTCACGGGTTGGCCCGGGCATAAGCACGCAGGGGGCGCCCCTGGGATGGAGGCACCTTGCTCCTTCCTTCCCCACCTCGGCTACCCCGGGGCTGAGCAGGAGGCAG
This sequence comes from Mellivora capensis, assembly GCA_004024625.1. Lineage (NCBI taxonomy): Eukaryota > Metazoa > Chordata > Mammalia > Carnivora > Mustelidae > Mellivora > Mellivora capensis. The sequence continues at coordinate 41,512 of PISX010013216.1, read as the reverse complement.
AACCTGGCACCGGGAACCCCACCCAGGGAATGTAAACGACCTAAGTCCGCCCTTCGTTAAACCTCAACTCAAAGTGCCCTCCTTCTGGGGACACCCCTTCCCCTTCTTACACAAGCTGGATGCGAGCGAGGCCGCTCGTCCACGGCTGAGCAGTGATGGTGGTCACTGTCGCACTGGGCCAATCTCAGGATTCCGTGCTGGGGACTGTCCTCCTAGCCTAGCGGCCACAGGCACTGCTGCCTCAAGCCTCTTCCCTCAGGAATCGTGACTGAAGAAAACCAACAGTCCTCAGGGAGGACCCTAGGCCCTGGGGTCATTGAGGCAGGGCTGGAAGAGCCCATTCCAGACCGCGGCTTGAATCACGGCCCTCGTCTTAGACATGTGAGCTTAGGGACTGGCCGGACCCCTGTGCACCCCAGCTGGCTCTCAGCGGGCAGTAATGACACGGCCCCTGCCAGCTGTGCTCCAAAGACAGACACTTCCGCCTCCTAGGCCGTCCGGGGCATTCTCGCCGCCACCTGAGTCTGTTACCCTGACAGCGGCGGGTGGAGGGAGCGACGGGCTTAGTAAACGTCCCGGTCAGACTGCGTTGCCAAGGCCCCATCTGGAGTTGGACTGGATCCCGGGGCCCTAGCAGGTGTGCCCTAGCAGAACTGTCCCCAAGGAAAGTGCTGGGGCCCCGCCTGGCTCTGCAGGATGGTCTGAATGCAGAAATCCACCTGCCCCCTCCTCTTCCCCCTACTTCCGGCCAGCCTAACCCTCCCTCTGGCTGGCTGCGCCCAGAACTGCAGGAGTCACGAAAACTGGGAGACACGGTGACACCGACTGAACTGCGTCACCTGCAAAATTCATATGTGGGAGTCCCACCCACCATGTGATGTTATTTGGAGATGGGGCCTTTGGGTGGCGATGAGGGTTCTGTGAGGTCAGGAGCTGGGGGGGGGGGAGGGGATGGCCCGTGATGTGGTTAGTGCCACATGAGCACAGGAGGAGAAACTGGCCGTCTGCGAGCCAGGCCGAGAGGTGGCCCCAGGGACCGAATCGGCTGGCACCGTGTTCCTGGATCTCCAGGCCTCCGGAACTGTGAGAGACCCACCTAGTCTGTGGTATTCCGACATGGCAATGCAGTTCGTGGGGTTCTCCTCCCTTGGTGGGGCCAGGCCAGCCTCTCCACGCCCAGTCGGGGGCTAAAGACCCCATCCTCCCCATGGCCTCCCCAGTTCTGGGGAACAAGAACAGCAAGCAAGTGCCCGAGAAGACAGGAGGCACGGGAAGAGTGAAGTTCTGGAAGATGGTGCGATGGAGAAGGGGGCCCATCTGACGCTTTTGGGTTAAGACACTTGTCTCACGGACGGAGTGTGTGTGGAGATGTTCGTCTGGCCCGTAGCCTCTCTTAATTCCTCCAGCATCTGTTAAAAGCTTTTTTTCTTCCTTCTTATTTTTATTCTTCTTTAAAATCATAAGGCGGCATCGGTTTTCCCAGCATCTATTTTCTTCCCCCAGGATTCGTGTGGCCTCCTGGCCAGAGTTCCTTCCTCAGTGTTTGCGCACGAAAGGGACACCGCGGAAGCTTTAGAAAGGGCTGCTCTGTGATCTTAACGTGGATTGGTAATGAAGCAGTTAAAAAACACCCACAGAAAACGAAAGTTCAGAATGGATTTCTGTGAGATTGGAATGAAATGACTTTTGATTAAAGTGCCTCCTCCTCCTCCTCTTTTTTTTTTTTTTCAAAGTAGGCTCCGTGCCCAGCATGGAACCCAATGTAGGGCTTGAACTCACGACCCTGAGATCAAGACCTGAGCTGAAATCAAGAGCCAGACACTCAACCGGATGAGCCGCCCAGACGCCCCTAAAGTGCCTTTTCTTAAAGACCAGGAGACAAAGGTTCTCTCCCTGGCAAGGCTCCCGTGCCTGCAGGAGGAGTGCACTTCCTGCGGGGGCCTGCCTTTCCCCTGGGCACGCTCAGGCTAGAGGGCCTGTCCAACTCACTACGTTACCCGTGGAACTGGCTTTAGGGGGCTGCTTTTTTTCATGAAGAGAGATTCGGGCCTCTGCTGTCCCCTCCCTGGTCAGTCCGTAGGCTTGCAGCAGATCTAATAAAATGGGGTTGGCCCCTGGCACCATGACACCAACCAAGAGCCTGGCCCACCTGGGTCGCACACTGCCCCCTGGAGCAGGAAGGGGGGGCCCTGGCACATACTCACTTGTCCAGTCTTCTTCAAAGCAGTGCAGAAAGTGGAATCCCACCATGATGAGGGCATGCAGGGAAATGAGAGCTATGTACATCTGAAACAGGAAAGCAGGGCAGACACCATTGTTGTGAGAACCTTCTGACCCTGCAGGCTCCCGGGACAGGGGTGTCAGGAACCCCCTGCCGGAACACTCACGCAGGCTGAGGGCTGACTGGCAGAGCCAGACAGACCTCCAGTGATTCCCCTACCGGTCTCCCGCCCCGGCTCAGGGACTGAGGTGAGAGTGTGTGGCAGAAGACACAAGACAGAAACAAGCACCCGTCGCCAGGTGCGACCTGGGCTCTAGGTGGGCTGGGCGCGCTCTGGGCTGGGGGCTTCCCTGCACCTGAAAACTCAGGGCGCTGACTGCCGAGGGCTCTTGCGGCTCTCTAACTAAATCTTCCTACCTACCCGCAGCTGAGGGAGGGCTTGTGGTCACCACCAAAACTGGCTTCTGGAGCTGCTTAGACTGGATACTTGGGGTGGGAGCCCCGCACATGGCCCTAGCTTAGAGCCGATGGACTTGAGCCGGTTTTCTAGATGCTCAATCGGAGGGCTTAGGAACAGCTGCTTGTTGAGCCCAGGGGCGCTCTGGCGGGAAGGCGGAGGTCTCCACGGCCAGGCAGGATTCGGAGCCATAGCACAAAACACTGAGTGCCGAGAATTTCTGCAGGACGGAAGCGCTCGGCTGCTCCACGGAGGGTGGGGCAGGACTGGGAAGAGGACTTACTGTAAACAGGACGAAGTACTTCTGGTTGTTCTCGCCGACACAGTTATTGACCCAGGGACAGTGGTGGTCCATCTTCCGAATACACCGCTTACAAACGCTGAAAGGGCCCCCAAGGCAGACCCTCAGGGGCTGTCCTCAGGGTGGCAGGGGCCCAGTCGAGCAGAGAACCCAGCCCCCCTGCTCTGCTCCACGCATGGGGCCTCCTTGGGCACTGCCCCACAACAGCTAGGGGTGTGGCAAGGGGCTTGGAAGGCGGGGTCAGGACGCCCAGGGTCCCACTCCTTCCCAACAGGGGACAGTCACTGGCCCACAAGGCCCCTTCTCTTGTTTGCCAGGAAACTAGGTGGCACTGAGGGGCTGAACAGGGGGCTGCTCTCTGGCGGGGACGGTAAGCCACAAGCTGGTTTACTGCGAGGACAGAGCACAGGGGCAGTTTACAGAACAGGCGCTCCCAGCTTCCCCCAAACACCCAGAACCCGAGGGTGGGTGCCAGGTGGAAGGGCGGGGCTGACCACGAGAGTGCTGGGAGAGGGGGAGAGGGCTCAAGGGCAGGATGTCCCGGGGGCAAGACTTTTCAGCTGGAAGGTGACAACCACTTAGCTGCAAAAGCAGAATGTAATTAACTGTTGATCAGAAATCCCATGAACTTGCAGGTTGCTAACTTGTAATTGGGCTCCTTTTGGGACTGAGGCTGTTTCAAGTTTACCTGACAGCAAACATCCCTATTTGAAAGAAATAATCTGAAACAGGAGTGCAGACTCCTGGGGGCTTGAAAGCACCTACTCCCAAAACGCGGGTTTAGAAACACCCCTTTGCCAAACGACGGGCTCCCCAGAACCGGGTCCTGTCTCCATTTGTTAACACAGGCTCCTTGACATGATCTTGGGGCGTCACTCGTTCAAAAACGGTTCGAAATACTGTAAATAAAGGGTTTTCTGTTTTGAAAGCACCTTCGCTCACACCAGGTTTTCTTCCCACTAGTTTCCACAGCTCACTTTATCCCAGGTTCTGGGCCCTGGTGGGGGGACCCTGGCGGAAAGGGCTGTGTCGCGTTCCCACGTGGGGAGTTCAGGCCCGCGGAGCTCCGGCAGGCTGCCTGTCTGGGCAGGGAAGGCTCGGGAGAAGCTCTTCTGGGAATGGAGGTGAGCTGCTCCCCAGACCGCAGGCCAGGAAGCACAGACCACTGTGAAGGAGGGCCCCACGGCGAGGCCACGGACGACTCGGAGCTGTGGGCTCATGTGCACCCCGAGGAGGACGTGCGGTCTTTCCTGAGCAGGGCGTGAGCTTGAGTGACAAGGTACGCCTGGGCCTGCTGAGCTACCTTGCTCAGACTGGCCAGACTCGGGGCCTAGGGTTCCCCGTCCACAGCAAGTAAGTGTTGTAAGGACAAGGTGAGAACCGATTGTGGGAGCCTGGCTAGTGTCCACCCTGGTTCTCCTCCACAACTTGGAAGGTCCTCACTAGCACAGGGGGGAATGGGCACATCTCAGAGAGGCTGGCCCCACTCTAGGATCTCCTGGGGAGCCAGGAGGGCAGGGGAGGAAAGAGGCATGAAAGGGACACAGAGGGATATAAAGACAAAGTCAGGTACCTGTCTCTCTCTCCGTGTGCATGTGTTACTAATTAAAAACGTATATAAGATTACGTAGAATAGAGATTTCAACTGATAACACTTGTTCCCAGGATACAAGTTTCGGAGTACAGACAAGCAGAGAGTGAAGACGGGGCCGCTCCCTGCATCCTGGGCCTCAAGCCCCCAGGCCCCATGTTCCCTCCACAGAGCTACCTTGCACGGGCTACTTCCCTCCGATGTCTTCCCTCCGACCCAACCAGGGGACCAAACTCCCAGGGGTAACACCCTCCCTGCCCCCGGGCCCTGAGCCCTGCCTCCTCTGCATGGGGTTCCTAGTGGGCGCCCTGAGGCAGTGTGCTCAGCAGTAGAGAGCACCCAAGTGGCCTGCCTGACAGCCTCTGAAAGCCGCCGGAGTTTCAAGTTCTCAGGCAAATCCGTCCTTTGCTTTCCTCCCAGCCTCTAAAGAGCCCTGGTGTGCACCCCCAGAACAGAGTTTCACGATGGGCTACAGGCTGCCGGGCGCCCACATCAGGACACTCTTCCTCCTCTTCCTCTAGGGAGCAGGCACAAGTGAGCACAGCTGCAGAGAGTGACCGAAGTTGGCTCAGAGTGCCCGGCTCTGAGCTTCCTGTCTGCAAAGACACAGAATGCCAAGGCCGACCGTCCCCCACCGGCACGCAGGATTGTTCAGAAGCTCCAGGGCCAGGAGCTCCAACTCCAGGGTCAGGCAGGGGTGCATGTGGGTACGGAGTCCACCCGTGAAGTGTGGCAAGAGGCCCTAATCTGAGGTGTCTTGCCCATGACTCACAAAACCACCAGCCTGAACGGTTTGGCATTTAGGGTTTGGAGAACACCAAGGGCAAGGCCTATCCACGTCCTGCCCAGCTGCTTCGCCTTGGGCCCTAGCCATCCCCAGGAAGGAAAAATGTGGGCCTCCAACAACCCTGGATGCCCCAGGGGGGTTCTTAGTCACCTCAGAGGCAGCCCTCTTCTAATTGCCCATGGCTGGGGACACAGCAGGCAGAGGGAAGGCCCTTTTCCTCTCTCCTCTCTGGGGCTCCTTGCTGCTCTTTCCTTCCTGTGCGCGCCAGCCCTCTCCTGGGACTCCTCTCGGGCACCCCTCGCTGCCCCTCGTGCGAACCGCTGCGCGCAGGCGCACTCCTGGGGTGCAGGCACCCCCGGGCCTGACAGCGCGACCCAAGCCTGTGGGAATAGTCACTGCAAAGACTGAACGTCTTCTGTGTAAGCATCTTTTGATGTCCCTGCCTTAGGGTTTCCTGAGCCCCTTCTGTGTTTTTAAATCAATGCTCAAGAGGAAGGCAATGCCCCTCTTCTCAATTCCTCCAGGTTCCCTGCCATTTTTCAGGCCTCAAAGCACTTCCTTCAAAAGCTTGGTAGAGCCCAACAAGCTCCTCGGCTCACATGCACGGAGGCTCCTGGTTCTCAGCTCCAAAGTCGCTGGCTGAGGCCCTTGCTCAAGCCTGGGTGATGGCCCACCGTGGAAATACAGCTGTGTCCCCGAGGGCCTGCATCTCCCCCTACAGAGACACTTACCAAACTGTATCGGGGTGGAAAGGTACATCTGCCCTGCCTCAGTGGGAGGCCCCAGGGTCAGGTCAATGTCTAATCCACCGCTACGGCCCAGGACCAGCCCCAAGACCCCCTTAGCAAGGTGGGGGCCAAGTGCAGGCCCTGAAGCTACAGATGGGGAAAGAGCAGGCCTGGGCTGTGGCTCCAGCGTATCAGACTGGGACGCCTGGCAGGGCGCAAGCAGGGAACAAAGCAAGAGGACGCTAGGTGAACCCCATCCAGGTTTTCACCCCACACCTCCTGCAAAGAAGGGTGTACCACATCCTGGCCCCCGCTCAGCAAGAATGTTGGGTAAGGAAGTTTGGTGTGGCAGAAAGAACCCTGCTCTTGGATCCCCATGTTGCGCCTCGGGCAAAGCAACTTAGCTTCTCTGAACTATCCTCTGCAGAACTGGTCCCCATTTCCCAATTAGAGATGATGTAGGTAAAATGCTTTAAAAACAATATTAGCACTACATAAATTTTATTGGTGGTCATGACCGCGAAAGAGAAAACATAAGAATCAGGCAGGGGGCCCTAAGCAGTCTGTGATGATCTCAGCCCAGTGTGCATTGTTTGCGGGGGCGAGGGGGCAAGGAGAGTGGTGTGAGGCTTTGCCAGGAGAACAGGTCTCCACCTCCTTGTGCAAGAGGAACCTAACTCTTAAGCCTAACACCTTGGCTGTCCACTTCAGCATGAATGGCTCCCTCTCTAGTGTTTCCACAGGCCTCCATGGTCCTCAACTGCCAGGACGAAAGCAGCCTGGGGTTCTGGAATGCCTCTCCGTGGGAAGAAGACCCACGACACACCACTGGGCTGGAAGGAATACCCACGCGTCCAGCCAGGGTCAGGGAGCATCTGTGGTACCCATCAGAGCTCAGGGAGTGGGGATGGATTTAAATTCCATGGGGCTCCGTCAGGAGGACAGGATCCCAAGAGCTGGGGCGTGCTCATGCACACAGACACGTGCCTTCACTTGAGCAGGGACACTGACGCCGACTCTCTCGAGCCAGTCTGCTCAAGCAGTCAGCAGCCTGGCTCTGTCTGCTGTGCTGGGAACTGTGCTTATCCCAAACTGTGGATCCCCAGATGGCCTAGGCCGCCGAGAGCCCTCACAGAGGAGCAGTTGTCAGCACACACTTCCTGACGCGGAAGCAGGAGACACACAGGCATCCTCACTCGACTTTGTCTGAATCAGCAGCTCTTGTTTTGCTCAAGCTGATTTGTTTACTAGCACTCAAGAATACCTCCCTCAGATCATCCCGGGGAGAAAGGCGAGGAGGCGGCGGTGAGCAAAATGCCAGGCAGTGGAGGCAGCTGAGTGCTCAGGAAGGGAAAAGAAAGAACCACTGTGATCACCCAAAAGTTCTTTCCTGCAAAACTCATGCCTCCCTGTTGCTGTTCCAGCCTCTAAACCCAACGTGCCCTGCTGCTCACACACGCCTTCACTAACCAGTGGCTTCTGCTGGGGGGCCAGTGACACCCATTGTTTAATGCTCATGGCAAGCCGCCGGGCAACAACCGCCTTTGCAGAGGACAGAGCTGAGCTCAGAGAGACGTGCTGCTGCCTGGTCCGAGGTCCCACAGTGTGGTGGGGGCCCTGCTGGCCTTCTAGTGTTGAACTCTCCACCTTTAAGGCAGGAGCCCACTCAGCGTACTGGGCTGCCCAGAGTCAGAGACTGGGGAACCACATAAGCAAACGGGGCCTCTTCACTTAGGCGATGAAAATGGGTGGCAGAAAAGGCTAGACAGGTGCCTCCACCCCAGGCATGAGCAGCAAGCCCTGCATTGGTCTGTAACACGGATCTCAGAAGTGAACTGGCCCCACGCTGGGCTCAGCTTCTCCAAACTGCTGGAAACCCCACAGGGGACAGCAATTAGCACAGGCCCTGTCCAAGGCTCCTAAGCTGTCACCCTAAGAGAGGCCAACTAGTTGGGGAGGTTGCCATCTCTCTTTCTGACAGAAAGACATACAATTCCATCAGGACACACAAGTCACCCCCAAACCGGAGTTCTAGTGGAGAGAGCCCTGGACTGGAGCCACACTGGCCCCCACGCCTGTCTGTGGCACTCACCAGCTGTGTGAGCTCGGTGTGCCCCTCCTGGCTGCCCTCCCCCTGCCCGAGTCTGAGAAAAGGACCAAGGGGCACCAAGGGTAATTTAAGATTTAAAGTCCCCTTTGGAGTGATAAAATGCAGTTTTTAGCTAGATGTCTTCTCGATGAGAAGACTCAAAACAATGAATAAATCTGAAAATCAGAGGGAAAAATCACCAGAGATGAGAGGAGGAAAAGCCTTTTTTGGCCAAACCGACAACTGTCACAACCTCTAGAAGTTCTGTTTGTTTGTTTGTTTGGTTTTTTTTAGAAGTTCTGTTTAAAAGAAACATTGCCCTTCAGGCACAGCCCCTTCGTTTCCCTCTGAAAGTCAAGTGGGTAGGGCCCACCTCTTAAATGGGTCAAGTGCCAGACACTCAGAACGATTTTCCAAAGCTCTGTCTCCTGTGCCCTTAAAAGGTAATAAAGCTTTGAGGCAGGATGAGCAGGAACCCCTCAATTTTACAGGCAGACGAAGAGAGTCCAGAACCTGGCAAGGTCCTTCGTGAGGGCTGGCAGAGTCAAGTCTTAGGACAGGTGTCCTGAGCCCAAACCAAGTACCCTTTCCAATCTGGGGAGCTCACGGAGATCGAGAGGGGGGTCACAGTGGTCAGGTGCCCAGAGCAGGGGTGGGGCACTGCTCCAGAGCATGTGAGAGGTGGGGGTTGGGGGGCGGGGGGGGGTACATGGGTACCTGCAGTGGTGGGCTCGGTCGGGCTTGATGCTGCAGCATTTGGGACACTTGTAAACCACCTGTCCGGGCTTCAGCTGTAAACTCTCGATGAATTCTTTAGTAGCATTTCCTTTGGGCACTGCTCCCTGTCAGAAAGAGGAAAGGCGTTCAGGGCTGGCCTAGGGCTTCCGGGAGTTCTGATGCTCCACGGTGGGGATGGTCACTTGGAAGCAACAACTACACACATGGACAGGACATTTTCACCCCAACGACATGTGTGTTCAGAATTACGCCAACACTGATGGACACTTATGGACCAAAAAATTTCCCTGAGGAAAATTAGTGTTTAAACTAGAATCATGTTTTATTTATTTGTTTTTTTAACCAATCCTATTGTTGTGAAGCATGGGTAGTATGTATTTGGTTCTTAAGAATCCAAAAGCACCTGTGAGCCACTGCCCTCAGATTTTTGACTTGCTTTTAAAAAGATTTTTTTTTAAAATTTATTTGACAGAGAGGGAGAGATCACAAGTAGGCAGAGAGGGAGGGGGAAGCAGGCTCCCCGCTGAGCAGAGAGCCCGACGCGGGGCTCGATCCCAGGACCCCGAGACCATGACCAGAGCCGAAGGCAGAGGCCCTAACCCACTGAGCCACCCAGGCGCCCCTTGACTTGCTTTTTGACCGGAACTGCCCTCCAATTCACTATCCCATCCTTTTCATACTTAAAAAAAAAAAAAAAAGATTTAATTTATTTATTTGACACAGAAAGACACAGCGAGAGAGGGAACACAGGCAGTGGCAGAGGGAGAGGGAGAAGCAGGATTCCCACGGAGCAGGGAGCCTGATGCCGGGCTCCATCCCAGAACCCTGGGATCATGACCTGAGCCAAAGGCAGACGCTTAACCGACTGAGCCACCCAGGTGCCCCTCCTTTTCATATGGTTGTGAATATTGTGCGTTTTGTTCTAACTCTCAACACCTTTGTGTGGCAGACTCAAAAGGCCACGAGACTCTGCCGGGGCTGTGTGCCCATCTGAGCGGAAGGAAAACAGGCCATGTCTGGGCTTAAGCCAGATCGCAATAACCCATCTTCACCAGGAACCTACTTGGTGCTCAGCCTGCGCTCCTGTGCTCACTGCTATGGATTCAGGAATCGAACAAGGTCTCTGTCCCAGGAGGCTCCCTGGTCTTTTGGGGAGTAACAACAATTCTAGGAGACAGCTGTGCTGCAGAAGCACAGAGGAGCAGCTGCCAGTTAGCCAACGCAACCACGGAAGTTTTGAGAGGTGAGGGCTTTTTTTCATTTGTTTTTTAAGTAGGCTCCATGCACAGAGTAGAGCCCAACGCAGGGCTTGAACTCACAACCTTGAGATCAAGACCTGAGGTGATATCAAGAGTTGGACACTTAGCTGACTGAGCCACCCAGATGCCCCTCAAGAGGAAGGTCCTGAGGCATGCACAGAGGTTTGAGAAGTGGACCTGAGGGAGAAAAGGGACTGTGGCCGGTGGAGGGGCGTAGGGAAAGATGAGAAGGTGAGAGCACGGCACATCTGGGGGACGGTGAGAAAACTGGCACAGTGGAGCCCAGGGTATGCAGTGGCAGCAGAGAGGCTGGGCTGATAGGCAAGGGCCGGCTTGAGTAGAAAGAACGCCAGGCCTAAAGGCTGGGACAGGAGTCCTCTTCGTGGGCCACTGAGAGCCCTCAGGGAGCATCTTGAGGACGAGAACTCAGTTGCCTATGCTGCGTGGACCAGATAAGACGATGGAGAGAATTCCACAGACCAGTTAGGAAGTTACTGCCAATGGCCCAGGAAGTGAACACCGAGTGACGAGGGTGGGGGAGAAGTGTGGAGGAAATTCAGATCTAAACAAAAGGGGCAGGGAACCAGATGAATCCTGCGGTGGTGGAGAGGGAGAAGAGAGACGGAGGATGCAAACAGGCCTCCAGCTAGGACAGCTGGTCCACGGCAGTGCCTGTGAGGGTCTGACCAGACGCACGTGCATATAACCCGCAGAAAGGGCTCAGGTGATGCTCGCCACAGAAACAGTGCTCAGCACAGGCAGGGCAGACTGAACGTTTGCATCTCCCCCAGATTCACAGGCTAAATACCCCAGCAGGTGGTATTAGGAGGTGGGGCCTCTGGGAGGTGATGCTCTGGGAGGGGTTCCACGAGGGGATTAGGTCACGGCTTAGCACCTTATAACCAGTCCTCCGAGAGCTCCCTCCCGCTTTCTGCCCCCTGAAGACAGAAGAAGATGGCTGTTTATGACCCAGGAAGTGGGCCCAGGCCAGACACGGAAGCTGCCAGGACCTTGATCTTGGACTTCCTAGCCTCCAGAGCTGCTGGAAATAAACTCCTGTTGGCGAGAAGCCTGCCCGTCTCTGGCAGTCCCGAAGAGACCAAGCCAGGTGGCCTGTATCCTTGGCCGTGCGTGGGAGACGACGTGCAGCTTTAACAAGCTGTGGGTGCCCAGACACCTATATTTTTAAAAAAGCTCTCAGCAAGGCTGAGAACTACTATGACCAGGAGCTCCATGACTGGCTCTGCCTTGCTCTGTACCAGAGCCCCTAGCCTGGAAAAGGTCTATCGGTTTCCAGCATGGGGTGAAAGCAGCAAAACAAGGAAGAAGGGAGCCAAGGGTGCCAGCCGCGTGGCCCAGCTCCCTAGCGAGAACTGGGCCTAACACTGGGTCAAGTCACAGCGTGGCGTGGGACTGTTCCACACCCCCCATCCAAGGTTGAGGTGCCACCAGGCTGCCCTCATCAGTGGCAGCCATGAGCCACCACCATCGGCTGAATGACAGAACCGGGCCCACGCCCAGGTCCGAAGGGGCCCCTGGGGGTCGTGAGGGAGACAGTGTGGTCTACCAGGGTGGGGAAGGTGGCCATCTCAGGGCTGGTGGAACATCTCCAGCCTTCCCAGAGTGGGGATGATGGACTAGAACATGCCAGGGGAGGAGTTCCCAGGGTAGAAGAGATGAAAACTGAGTGGCAGAACCTTTCCGGCAAAGAAGAAATTCTGGGATAGGAAGAGCCACTGAAGAAACAACGAGAACTTGAAATGCTAACAATACAAGGGAGCTGGAGTTTCATCTTTTGCTAAGAAAATGACTCACAGGGGACAAAGATTCTAGCTATGGGAACTGGGAAGACAAATCAACGAATGACTTTTGCTGAGAATCTACACCACACCGAGCGCAGTGCAAGCGCGAGGAAGCGACGGGGGCCTGGGTCACAAACAGCAGGTGGGGTGGGCCCCCAGGCACCCCAACACAGCAAGGAGGCTGAGCACCTAGTGGAAGGCATGGCCGCCAGTGCAACAGGAGCTGGGGAGGCAGGAGGGCTGTGGGGACCCGGGAAGGCCAGGAGGATCCTGCCAGCCGCAGCAGGGAGACAATCCAAGCAGTGGCCAGAGATGGCCTGTCCGGGGGGTGCCGGGTAGCACAGGAGAGCCGGAGCAAGAGGGCATGTGGGAGGGGGATGTCTTCCTGGCAGCAGAAAAAAGATTCAGTATCCCAGTTCGATTATGGGAAGATTTTCAATTTGTCTCAAAGTGGCCCTGGGGTGCCTCCCCTCTCCTCCCCGTCACCCCATCCCTCCTGTGGCTCTCTGCTGGGCTCTCCAACTTTCCCTACTGACCCCCGTCACCAGCTCTTTATCTGCTATCACCTGCGCTTTCCTGCCTCATCAAGGACCTGCTCACGCCTGAGATGGGCAGCACGTGGCTGATTTCACTAGGAACAGTGCCGTGCTTCTCCACTGGTCCACCTGAGGGCGACGGGGCAACAAACAGGATGCGAGAAAATCCAAAGGACTGCTCGTCCAAAGGAATGCTCTTCTCATTGGTGGAGGCTCAGGATTTTGAGTGGGACAGAGATGCAGTCCTGAGAAGGTAGGTCTAAAAAACGTGGATCCTGGCACCTGGGCACTGTGGGCACCAAAGATGCTGAAAACTACACGTGATTCAGGGTAACCATCACCTCCGTGGTGGGGGTGGGAAGGCTGGGAGAGGAATGAAGTGCGGTGGGGGTGGGGGGGATACAAAGAGGTCAAACTGTCTTTATGATGTTTTATTTATGAGGTTGGAGGGCAGTGAAGACATCGTATCATCATGTTATCTTTATACCCTTTAACTATCATTAACATTTTTTCTAAACATTCAAAAAAGTAGAAAAAAATCTGGTCTGCACAATCCAGTCAGGTACCGGAAAAGCCTAAGATAAAAATTTTCTTTTCTTTTTTTTTTTTTTTTTAAGATTTTATTTATTTATTGGAGGGGGGAGAGCATAAGCAGGGGGCAGGGCAGAGGGAGAAGCAGACTCCCTGCTGAGCAAGGAACCCGATGCAGGATTCGATCCCAAGACCCTGGGGATCATGACCTGAAGTGAAGGCAGATGCTTAACCGACTGAGCTACCCAGGTGTCCCTAAGATAAAAATTCTAAAAGCAAACAAACTTTGGTAGGCAAGGACTCTGTGGTATGTATAATGCCTTTCAGGAGACATCTCCTGACATTAAACATGCTATAAAAGTATACAGCTATTAATGGGGAGAATGTCTGTGACAGATTGTTGAAGGCAAATGTAGATTTCTAAACAGTATATGGCACATAAGACATGCTGGTACAGAGTTGACACATAGTTAGACACTTGAACAATGGAGGGGTTGGGGCCCTTGCAGACACACCCACATTTAGCTTTTGACTCTCCCCAAACTTTACTAATAGCCCACCGCTGGCCAGAATATCAATAATGTAAATAGTCAATTCACACGTGTGTTGTATGTTATATATATTCGATACTGTACGATAAAGTATTGACTTACAATAAAGTAAGCCAGAGGAAAGAAAATGTTAAGAAAATCATAAGGAAAACAAACTTATAGTACTGGACTGCATTTATCAAAAAAAAAAAAAATTCATGTATACGTGGACCTGTGCAACTCAAACTCATGTTGTTCAAGGGTCACTGGTGTGTATAAAACACAAAGCCACCTGCAAAATTATTAATAGTTATCTCACAGAGTAGGATCACCGGTAATATGTACTTTCTGAACCATATTTCTTAAAATGTCCTAATAAGAATGCATGGCATTTGCAATTAGAAAGTCACTAAAAATACGAGCGAAAAAACACAACCTGGGAAGGAGCTACCCAAAGCAGGAATATGACCAGCTTTCCTGAATTTTATAATTAAAAGGCTATGACCATCTCATCTGGGATATTTAGGGCCCTGCCCAGAGGCACCAGAGAAGGGCAGGGTCTGGAAGTCTTTCCAAAGGCAAGGCAGGGCCCTGACCACCCAGAGGAGTGGATTTTAAAGGGGGACTGGGAAGGGTACTGGCCCAGGCAGAGAAGGCCCCACAGAAGCCCAGAGGGCCACATTAATTCCTTTTAATGTAAAAAGTCACTGAGTTTGGGCAATCGTGGGACCTTTTATGAATTCTGAGGCCATGAAACCGCAGCTGGACATCACTCTTGTCTTACCTACAAAGGCAAAGCCCTGAGGAACGTCACTGGCCCAAGGAGATAAAGCAAGGGAGCCGAGTTATCCTAAATGAAGGTCCACGTTGTCCCCTCACCACATCCAATTTTCAAGGTTCCAGCCACCAGAGCTTGCTGTGAACCTTGTAAGGCAGTACAGAAAGGGCTACAAGAGGGAATCCCAACACCGCAAAAGGCCACTGGAGCCCTCATTTGTTACCCTCATTATTGCTTTCAGACCACGAGGGAAGACATCATACAGCAGTGCACTCCTCCGCCTCGTGAATCCGTCTCTCAGAGCCAGAGACCAGCTGGGCCAGTCCCTGAGACTGACCAGACTGTGACACGGGCCCTTCCCTGCCTCTGGTTCAAACGTCTCTTGTCTCTTTCTTTCTTCCTCTTTCTAAAAAGCATATTCTCTCCTCTGCTTATCTCCAAAGATTTCAGAATTTCCTGTTGTTAGTTCACAGTCAGGAATTTTGTTCGGTACAGTTCTGGACAGACGGCAGGGAGTCGGAAGCCCTGCCGAGACGTTTCTGCCAGTGTTGTCACGCTGGCACCACTGAGAACCGCCTACCCCCCATTCTGACGCATCTTGCGGGGAGGCCTTGAAGCTTCCGTGTCACTGCAGCCCGGCAGACCACAACCTCGCAATGCCTCTTTTCTCATTGCCACGGTAATCCTTGTTCGTGACTTACACAAATATAGAGATGAGGAAATTGAAAAGGAAAATCCATCCTTTGACTTCACCATCCGTAGATCCGTGTAATTAACATGCTGGAGGATATTCTTCCAGTCTTTTCTCTGTGCACAGCAAGCTGAAAACACTAAAGAATTTGTAAGTGCATAATGCTCCTATGTTTCTAAAATATGCATTTGGCCCCATAGCGGCATCCGTTTTAAATCTGGGGCAGCGAGGTATGATACGGTTCTGGCAACCATTCCCCTCAGCGGCTAGCCCAAACTTCCAGTACCTTCCTTGACCCCTACCCAGTTCCTTTCCTATTTCAGAGAAACCAAGTCTGCTTGGGTAAACCACCACCTGGGAAGGTGAGGGTCCCAGCTAATCCTGGTCTTCAGGGGTCGCAGACTTTTACCTCAAAGCTTCTCGCCTGTGTTGTGTGCACACTCCGGGCTCTCCCCCCCCACACACCTGAGCTTCTCGAGGTCATGCACACTTCCGTCTCTGCTACCTCTCCCTTACTATAGTTCACTGCTCTCCAGCACTGGGCATCTCCACACCAGGGACGCCTCTCACCAGGTCACTGTGCAATTCCCCGTGACCAACCCCAAAGGTCAGTTCTAAGCCCTCATCTTCCTCGGATCTCCTGTGACCATCCAGTCCCTTCTCTCATTCTTTCCTGAGGCTGCTGTGCTCCCTCTGGGTGTCCACCTGCCTCTGGGCCTGGGCCCCTTGCCTTCCCTTGGAATGCTGCCCACCTTGGACCCCAGTGCTCCTCAGGGATCCCTTCTGGCCCTCTCCCTGCTCATTCTGCATCTCCCCCACGCCCTACCACCGACAGTCCTCCCTGTCACCCCCAGTGGTGATGCTCAAGCCTGGGCTCTAACTCAGGCCTCTTTTCAAGCTGCAGACATCTCCATATGGTTGTTCAAGAGGCTTTAAAGCCAAAGAAAACCAATCCTCCAAATTCACCATGTAAGAACTGAATCTGTTCCTTTCTCCCCGAACCCCTGCTTCTACTCCCCCTTCCCTGGCCCGTGGGACATCCGGTACATTCAGTGTAGAAATCTGGCAGCCATCCCCAGCTCTCTGAACTCTCTGCCCTACATACTGGCCCCAAATTCTGGCTCAAATCCCATGTCCTCCCCTCCATGGTGCTGTCATGGTCTTCATTCTGACCCATCCTCACATGCCCCAGATGTTAGAGCATCTCCCACCTCTGTCCATTCTCCTTTACTATTTCCCAGAGTAAACTTTCTAAAATGGGAATCCGGCCATGTTATTCTCCCTGCCTGGGCACCTTCCCAGGCTTTGCAGAGCCTCCCTTGGGGCCCAGCATCCAAGCTCCTGGGTGAGGCCTATGCAGGGCTGCCTCAAGCCAGCCCTGGACCACTGATCCAGTGCCCCCCCCCCCCCCATCCCTGAGGACTACCTGCAGTTTCCCAAAGGCACTGTGCCCTTCAAGTCTTCCTCCTGGGCCCCCAGGGACCCCATGTCAGCACCTTCCCCCAGCCTGCCAGGCACCTGCTTGCCTCTTGCACTGGAACCAAAACTCACCCTGGGATCTTCCTCTGCTTTTTCCTCACGGCCCTGGGCCGCACCCAAGACAGAAGCTCTCAGTTGGCCTTTGCTGCCTGGGCCTGTTTTTGTCTTGTAACACCTATCATTTAAGTACACACTGATCGTGCACGGCTGTAAATTCCTGGATGACAGAGACAATGTCTTTCAATTTGCAGCCCAGCGCATGGCCCAGGGCCTGGCAAGGAGCGTGTTTTCAATAAACCCAAGCTGAAGGATAACGACGATACAACAGACATCTGAGTGCTCCTATGCCAAGCGCTTTATTTTATCCACTTGGTTAATTCTGCCAATAAACCTATGAGGCAGAGACTGTGTTATTCCCCATTTTACAGATGAGGTAACTAAAGCAGAGAAATCAAGTGACTTCCCAAGATTAAATGGCTAACAGGTGGCAGAACCAGGATCTGGACCCAGAAAATCCCAGTCTAGAACCCTCGTCTCTATCAGAAGACAACTTAGGTATTTATGAGATGCTGATTGAAGACGTTTTTTATAGTTGCCTTGATGTGACAATATCATTCTCCTGCCAGCAACTATATCAGCACGCTAACATTAAGACTGAAATGGTGGGGGGGGGGGGCGCCTAGGTGGCTCAGTCGTTAAGCATCTACCTTTGGCTCGAGTCATGATCCCAGGGTCCTGGGATCAAGCCCCGCACTGGGCTCTCTGCTCCTGGGACTGAGGAATGAGCGCACCCGCTGCCTGGGCAGAAACCCTCCCTTAATCAGCTCTGCCAGGGACACAATGACCAGCCCCAGGCCTGTGTCACAGGCCACCTGTCTCCTCTGCAGAAAGATGGGAAGTAGGTAATCCCCAAATGGGTCACTCTCCTCTCTCTGGAGCCAGAATGACTTTTTAGTTGGTGTTTCTAAGTTGCTCAGCGGCAGGTATGAGAAGCTGCCTGGCACGAGGGAGAATGACCCCCGAGGCAACTGACCTGACTGACCAGGTTAGGACCTCTGGCTGCACCCAGTGCCCGGCCTCTCGCCCGGCATGCTGCAGGAGGCCCCAGGGCTATCCCGCCTCTGTGTTCTGGGGGCCTGCCGCCATGCCGCCAGCCCGAGTAAATACTTGCTAACTGACTCTGTGCACAGCGAGTAATCGACGAGGTCACGGCGGCTCCAGAAGGGAACACCAGCTGCACGTGGATGAGTTTTGGCAGGTGAAACCGAGATGGAGGCCTGCAGTGGTCGGAGACTGTCATGTGAAGTCCATGTAGGGCAAGGTGTTCACAAGATGGGATTCATAGGGAGGGAGGGGCAGTGGGGCAGGCAGACAGATGGATTTTCTTTTCCTTAACAATGTGGTTAAATTGATTTATATGCCTCCTTTTGTCAAATCTCAGATTTGGGATCATTTCCGGTCATGAGTTAGGAAATGATTGGTCAGTAAGTGATCAGAAGGGTTTATATGATTGGGACGCCTGGGTGGCTCAGTTGGTTAAGCGGCTGCCTTCGGCACAGGTCATGATCCCAGCGTCCTGGGATCGAGTCCCACATTGGGCTCCTTGCTCGGCGGGGAGCCTGCTTCTCCCTCTGCCTCTGCCTGCCACTCTGTCTGCCTGTGCTCGCTCTCTCTCCCTCTCTCTCTGACAAACAAATAAATTTAAAAAAAATTAAAAAAAAAAAGAAGGGTTTATACGATTATTACGACTGCACAGCGGCTTGACTTTGAGCTTCCTGGCAGCCAAGGCAAAATGGGACAAGCTAGGCCTCTCAGCTTTAAGCAGCTTCCGGGAGACAGACAGATGTCCCAGATCTAAATTTTAGATTTAAAATTTCAGATTTAAATTTTAAATTCCTGAGGAAGCTCACAGGATGAGGAGTTAAAATGTGTCTGCAAAGGGAAAGGAAGAAGTGGTGACGCTGGGGCTGGGGTGGGGAGGGAGATGGGTACCAAGATAAGAATCTTCAAACCTGGTTTGTTTGCAAGAGGCTGCCTCCTCTGGGCGGTCAGAGCTCCCTCCAGAGCTCTGAGGTGTTTCGGGAACATAGAGAACTCCCTGACATGACACACCCTCAGTGTAAGCAAGGCAAGCGCACCCAAGACCTGACTGTGGTCTGCCCACACCATGCCACCTCTAGGCCAGCCACCCCCCCCACGCCCCCGCCAAGTGAGGACCCTTTGGCTCCCTTCCCTCTCCTTCCAGACCCATCCCTTTGACCCCCACTTCTCATGGGAGTTTCATCTCCATTTGTGAGCCATTTCTCTCTTCCCTTTCCTGCTCAAGCTCTGCACAGGCCGGTTTCCCACTGTACTGGGGGAATGACTGCTAACGGGTCTAGAAAGCTGTGGGTGGTTACAGTTGTTCTGATGGTCCAACCGAGGTAAGATTTCAAAGCTGGAAGGGGTCTAGCAACTGTGTGGGGGAGACTAGAAGAGATTCTTCTAGAATTCTAACAAACCCAAATGACAAACAATGCATACATTGTTCTATGTTGTTTATAACCCACAGAGATAGTTTGAGAACTATAGGCAACATGAATTCCTGAGCTACAAAACATAATCCTGCTAGGGAGCTCCTTAGGACCCTGCATTGGCACCTTCCTAAAAACACACCCATCCTGCACTGTTAATAAGGAACCCCCAATTTGATCTGTTTTCAGTGTGAGTTCGAGGCTCCCCATGCTGCCCCAGGGCCTCCCACCTCTCTCTGGACGGGCTGGGTTTTGCATAACACATCAGTGTGCCGGGAAAGAGGAAAAACAGGTAGGTAGCTGGAGAGCCCGAGGCGGGGCACGCCTTTAGGACAGGTCTGGAGTTGCTCCCCTTACTAATAATGCTAGATATCTGACAGATGCTTCATTGGAGGACCCAGTTTTCTTTGGGGCCACCAGCAAAACACACCGATGGGAAGCTGGCTGGTGTCTGGGGTGTAGTCTATGGTTCTTACTCACTAGCGATGGGAAACCATGAGAATCATCCAAATCATCCAAATGCAGGAGACCCCAGAGAGGCCATGAGAGTCAACACAGGGGAAAAGGCGCGTGGTGTGAGGGCAGCCGGAATGCCAGGCCAGAGCCTTCCCACCGTCCTCCTCCTGACATCTAGTTCCCTGACTCATGCACCTTCTAGACGCCAATGACGCCGCACGAAGCTGTCTGATCCTGACCCTCCACCAGCCCTAAACCTGGCTCTCTACGGCCCACCTGTCATCTCTGCTTACGTGTAATACAGACACAGTTGGCCAGAACAGAAGGCTTGACTTCCTCCAAAATCCGTTCTCCTCGACTCTCCTGTTTAATAAACGGCACGAACAATGCCCTAGCTGCTCAGGCCAAGATGCTGGAAGGCACACCCTAGTCCCTCTCCATTCTGTCAGCCCTTTGGAATAGTGGTTCTCAGATCTCACTGAACACAGAGGATGCCTGGGAGTTTAGAACACCCCGGTATCCAGGGCCCTGCCCCAAACCAATCAGAGCAGAATCTCTGGGGATGGGGCCCAGACATCCGTACTTCTTCAAACCTCCCTAAGGGAGTCCAGTGTGCAGCCAGGTTTGAGAATTAGTGGCTTAAAATACATTACAAATCCAACAGCTCTGTCCAGCTTCACTGCCCCCACTTTGGTCTTAGCCACCAATCATGTCATGTGCGGACCACTGCCATGCCTCCAGTCCTCCTGGGTCTCGGCTCCACCTCAAACCCTCGTTGCAAGCACAAGGCACTGTCTTTTAAAAAATCAGGTCATGTCATGCCTCTTCGATGGCTTCCCACTGTATGAGAGTGACGAGCCGAGCTCTCATGAGGCCCTTGAGGCCCTGTACGATCCGGCTTCTGCCGTCCTATCTACCTCTTCCTTCAACTCTTGCTCCCGCTCACCATGTGGCAATCACCCTGGTTTTAGTCTTGTTCCCCAAATATGCCAAGTGTGTGCCCACCTCTGGGCCTTTGCACCTACTCTCTCCCCTTCCCCGAAGGCTGTGCCTTCAGGGTTCATTTGTCTGACTCACAGCTCCATGCCATTTAGGCCTCAGCTTCAATGGCTCCGCTCATTGCCCTTCTCAGATCCCTAAGGTAGGCACCCCCACGCCCCAGAAAAGTCACCACCACATCACCCCGATCACTTCAGTACCTGTTTCAGCCAACAGAAAGACATCTGAAGAGGATGTCTGCTTTTACATAATGTGAATTACTTCTTTGCTTGTTGTCGTTTACGGCTTAGGAAAGGTTTCACAGGAACACTCTCCTTTCCAGATAGTTGGGGGGAAGCCTGAACGCCTGGTCCTTCAGGGCCCAGCTGATCAAGGACCCCACTAATGGTGCCAGCATGTGCAGGAGAAGAGGTACCACCTGGACTGGCTGCTGAGGTGGACTCGAGCCCGGAAAGCGGCTCGCTCTTGGGATGGATTAACAACCCACCACCTGAACCACCAGGAAATGGAGCCCGTCGAGGAGGGAATGAGCAGGACCCAGGGTCTCTGTTTTGCTCTCCCTGGGGCTCACAGGAACAGAGTCTGGGTGGCCAAAGGCACGGCCAGTGGTGGGACTTTCCCACTCTTAATTTAAACATACTTGTCCTACGCACTCAAACAAATGAAGCCACAGGAGGTCTTCATCAAATCACGCATTCTCGCTTCTCCCATGGAAGACAATGACCAGGCATGGAGAGCTTACTACTGGGATGCGCGACACCCAACAGCCCCTAGTACAGCCTGCTAAATTCAACTAAGGCATCAGGCAGAACACCACTGCCCTACCCACAGATATGCACCAAGAGGCACTTGCTGCCACCTGAAACAGGCTTGTCCAGCTTTTCAGGAAAAGACGAGCCTTGCCCAAAGTGAAGGCCATTTCCGTGCAGGTTCCTGGAATTGGATATGACTTTAATTTCCAGAGTACCTTGCTGCAGTCCTGTCTTCCCTGGGAAGCCCTGCCCTGACCCCCCGCCCCAACATGCTTTCCACTCTGCTGATTGGTCCCCAGTCTCCATGGTTATCTTACTGTGCCTTTCAAACAAACAAGAGGCTAGGTTACCCTTTGGGCCAAACCCCTCCCGTAGCAGGCTCCATGCACGAATATACCAGTGTACAAATAGGATCCTCCTACCAAGACAGAGAGGCTGTGGCACAGATGGTGTCCCCTCGGGGGGCCTGAGTACACTCTCCCACCCGAGCCCTGGCCCTCCTGTTCTCCACACTCCCAAGGTCTGGGGGAACATGCAGGCTGTGGCCATGCCAGGGCCAGAGGAGGAGAGTGTGGGCTGGTTAAAACAGGCCCAGACATACTCACGGGGTCCGTCAGCATGGCCCGGCAGTGGGAAGCCAGGGCCAAGAAGGCCAGCAAGTTGAACACGATTCCGTTGATGATGCTGTACACGTAGTCTCGGGATGGAATCAGCATGACAAAGAGGACCACAAATTCCGCATAGAGGACCAGAAACCAGGTGACAATGGCACAGGCAATGCCGCAGCCGTCACGGATAAACCACATGGTTCCCACAGGACCGGGGTGGGGAGGTGGGACACACTTCTCCGGCTGGAGGTATTCTGGCTTCCGCTCAATGTCTCGGAAGTGGTGGGTGGGGAGAAGCATCATAAGCTATTCTGTCCATACTGGCATCTGGAAGAGAGAAGAAAGGACCCGGAAAATTGTGGTGTCTTGTTATCAAGGAGACTTGATAAAATCACCTTTCTAAAGTGAGCCATGAGGACACCTGGGTGGCTCAGTGGGTTAAGCGTCTGCCTTTGGCTCAGGTCATGATCCCAGGGTCCTGGGATTGAGCCCCACATTGGGCTACCTCCTCAATGGGGAGCCTGCTTCTTCCTCTCCTTCTGCCCCTTCCCCCCCAACTCAAGCTTGCTCTCTCTCAAATAAAGAAATAATAAAAAATAAAATGTGAGCTCTTGGGACACCTGGCTGGGTTAGTTGGAAGAACACCTGACTCTTGATTTTGGGGTCATGAGTTCGAGCCCCACATTGGGTGTAGAGTTTACTTAAAAAAAAAAAGAAAGAAAAGGAAAGAAAAGCAAGTTCTCTTCCTTACTTCCTTCGGAGAGTTAACTTAGCCTTTGCAAAATAGGGCCACCTTGCCCAAAGCCTTCACATGACAGATATATAAAGGGAGCCTTCCAAGGGCAAATGCTTCCTCCAAGGTCAGCTGTAGCTGCAGCTGCACACACAAGACACCAACTCAGAAGTGGGGCTAGAACTCACATCTCTCTGTTCACAAGGGATCGGATCTACTGGGAGGACGGTGTCAAAAAACATGTTCCAGTTGTGACTTAAAAGACAAGACGGGGCACAGAGCACCAAACCCTCTGGGAAAACTCTCTTCAGCGTGAACACTGCTGCCTCTGTGCCAAGGCCAAACCCAGAGGCCGGTGTTGAAGGCTGTCTGGGGTTAACAGGGATGAGGAGGAGGAAAGGACCTGGTGACCTAGGACCAGGGTTAAGCAGCAACCATGAAGACGTTCTCACTCACTACTGCATTAGCTAATGGTAAAGGCAAAACAATCACCAGGAGAGGGAAGGTTCTTGAAACCAACCAGGTTTTTCAGTCCTATGGCCCTAGGAGCTGATTTTCCAGCAATCAGAGACTCCCTGAGTTCTGCCCTCCTCGCAGGTGATGGGGTCAAGTGCAGAACGTTGGTTAATGAGTCCAAAGGTGTTTCTGCACCCGACTGTGAGGCGTTGTGAGGCTTCGTGTCCTCACCTGCAGAGACATCCCCTTGCAGCTCCAGCACCCCTGCCCCTAGGACTGCTGTGAGGCCCAAGGGAGCTGCAGGTGCTCCTGATGAACGCTGCAGACCCACACACCATGGGCCCCACACACGTGGCATATTCTCTCTAGGAAAGACAGCCGTTCCTTCCGAAACAAGGGCTGAGCAACACGCCCCTTCTTTCCAACAGCTGCAGCCCGCGTCTCTGGAGACATTATTTAATGAAATAACTCAGGATCGATAATAAAGTCGATCTGTCCACAGCGTGTGCCACAAGACGCAGCAAGTACACATTTCCCTCCTCTGATTCCTTATCGAATGTGTGGCGGCCCGTTGCATCACCAGGCCGGTTTCTCACTCAGAAACTGCGCTGGTGGCAGGCTCGCCCCAGATGCCGGCGTCACAGAGAGGGCACCGGCGCGGTCTATGGCACCGCAAGTGACATCTTTGGGCCCCTGAGACTCCAGGCACTTCGTAGCAGTGGAAACCACTCAGAGGCGGTGCTGGCTCTGTGTGTTTTCTGGAGGCCGGGGCTCTACAGGGCACGAGCAAACCTTTAGTGGTTGTGCCGGGCTTTCCTCACCCTTTGGCCTTCTTCCTCCCCTGCCCTCAGCGCCAGCACGGAGCGAGCCTCTGGACTGAATATGCTGCAGTCATGACGAGGCAGGATGTGTCCAGAAAGCTGAGCGGGCAGAGCAGTCACCGTTCCTCAAAATGACAGACACTTGGGGTCCAAAGTTGCAGAGGCTAATAATAAAAGAACAAGGCTGGGGCCTCCCCTCCCCAGGATAGCGGAGAATTAATGGCTGGAAGGCAGTATGACTCCACAAAGAGTGTGATTATCACATGCTGGGTACACGGTGCTGGGAGCCAAGGGACGGGGAGTCATGACGTATGGAATAACCACCCCATGTAGAGTAAAAGCAGTGATTTCGCATAGGCTGTCAACCAGAATCTTCGAATAAAGCAACTTTGTGCTCGCCACAAGACAATGGCAATTGGTGTCGCCAGCAACAACCTAGAGGCATGAAGGATACACGGATGCCCTTGTGAGGCACCGAATGGAAGGACAGAAGGAACCTGCAGACAGGGGTGTCTGCGACTGGACCTGGGCCTGGCAGATTCTAACATCTTAAGCTCCGTTCAACCAAAAGCCAACAAATGAAAAGCTGAAATCCCATGAAATCCCATGAAATCCCACAATGATTCCAGAGCTGATGAGAGCTCAGCATTTCGACAACTTCCACAGGCAAGCACTAAGGTTCTCCTGCTGCCATACAGGTCTGTGGGTACTAACCACATAGTTTCCCTGGACAACAGTCATGAGATTCGCAGACGTATGGGCTCTGTCTGCTTTTTGCATTACAATGGCACAGCTGAGGCGTTCTGCTGAGGCCCAACGACCAGCAAGCCTAAAGCCTACTTAGTCTCTAGTGTTTTTCCTTTAAGATTTATTTTTTTTAATTTAAGTACTCTCTACACCCAACGTGGGGCTCAACTCATGACCCCGAGATCAGGAGTCGCCTGCTCCACTGACTGAGCCAGCCAGGCACCCCCACTCTCTTAGCTTTATACAGAAGTTCGCTGACCCGCAGTTCGAGGTGGCTGTTATCCACCAGATAAGTGAGATCTGTCTTGGCTCCAGCTTTCCCTGCAGAGCAGCTCAGTGCGACAGAGATGGGTGGTTACAACTCACCCCGCCCCACCCATGTCTGTGGCAGCATAACCTCCTGTCATCTACAGCCCAATGGTCATCTCCCTGAAACCTGGGTACTCCAACAAAGGGTTCTGTGTGGTTTTCTGAAATGGATCATCACTGGAAATAAATTTCAGAGCACTGCTCCTGTGTAGGTATTTCTGGTGATTTCATTAGGCTTGTAGTATATTCAGACCAGCTGACTGTACCCTCTCGTCAATTACTCATTCTTGATTGTGCACATGGCAACAACCTGAGGAACAGACCCTTCCACGTAAGGAAATTTCCCAGTGACTGTGGCTTGTCCCTGAGCAGATACGCATTTTAACCATTCGGATGGTTAAGGTGGAAATGAAAAATAAAACACAGAAGTAAAATAAAAAACAGACCAAAGAAAAAGATACTATACCTGCTCCTGTCTTAAGTACAATGACCATCCATTTCTTTGGAATGATTTAGTTATTACCGAACATCAGTTACTGGAGTGGGTCAGGCAATGCTGTCCTCAGGAGTTGTGGAGACTCGCACTGAGCTCTTGGCCTCACACCAGCTGGCCTGTTCAGACTACTAGAATTCCAATTCCAACATCTCCTTTGTCTGGTTCTTTGTCTTCCTCTTCCATTCCTGGCTACTATCATTTCTGTGTCTACAGTTACCGATCCCCCTGACAAACTCTCCATTTATGAC
Source organism: Mellivora capensis (assembly GCA_004024625.1). NCBI lineage: Eukaryota > Metazoa > Chordata > Mammalia > Carnivora > Mustelidae > Mellivora > Mellivora capensis. The sequence continues at coordinate 15,856 of PISX010013216.1, read as the reverse complement.
CACTAATTGGCCGTGGGCTGGAAAACAAATAAAGCTAAACCTGGTTTAGTTTTATTTGTTTGTAAAAGAAGGGTACTCATTTTAGGTAACAGGCCTTTAGGGAACACCTGCTATGCTCTCCCAGCATTAGGCTCCTGTGGGCTGGAAGCCCTGTCTTTTCGTTAGCCCAGGGCCTGGCACATAGCAGCCATTTACTGTGTGTTCATTACACAAATGCTCGAGTACAATGCCAGAGCATTGTGATTCCGGGCCCACCTCTGGACGCCCTTCTGCTTCCCTTCAGGGGTATGGACGTATCCTAGATGGTGGAGGGAGCACCAAGTAGGATTGTGAAGTAAGTGGACTGTGACTCTTATTTAAGCAACCAGAACGTTCCATCTTCAAACAATGTGGGACCAAAGAGTGTATAGAGGAGCTCTGTTCTCCCCTCACTGGTGAGGGAAAACCTGTGATCCGGGCCAGTGCTCAGACAAGGGAGCCCTCGGCAGAGTCAGACATCAAGTACTGAACTCAAGTTCACATTCCAACCCACACTTTAGAGTTTCAAAATATCCTGCTCAAAACCAATCAAGGCACGCTGCGATAAAGAGTTTGCTTAACCCCAAGGCCACTCGAGCAATGGAAGTAGCTTTCCAATAAGGATCTGTTCCTTAAATTAGCTAACTGGAAATCTGACAAGTATGGGGAAAACCTCACCTTGAACAAACAGTGCACCTTCCCTTCACTCTGCCCCTAATGACCACATTAGGAGAAGCAAATGTTGACCTTTTTTCCCTTTTCTATTTTTTTTTTAAAGATTTTATTTTATTTATTTGACAGACAGAGATCACAAGTAGACAGAGAGGCCTGCAGAGAGAGAGGGGGGGGAAGCAGGCTCCCCACCGAGCAGAGAGCCCGATGCGGGGCTCGATCCCAGGACCCTGGGATCATGACCTGAGCGGAAGGCAGAGGCTTTAACCCACTGAGCCACCCAGGCGCCCCTCCTTTTCTATTTTGAATTAGGGAAACTCCAATCATTGGGGTTGAGGAGTGGCTCTTTGCCTATGTCCGACTCCCCACGAGTCCCTTGCTTGAAGCGTTGGGCAGTACTGTTTGCTCAGGCCTCTGGGTTGTGCATACAAGGAGGCTGGTGGGTCGGGGGACCTTTAATCCTGCCCACCAGCTCACACCCTGAGAGGGGCGGCCTTCTCCAGTCCTCCCTGCGTCCCACACTTTTCACCCCATTACCTTGCCCTGTTGACCCCCTAAATTCTCCCGTCTTCAGTTCAGTTCAAGTAAAAAACATGCTTCGGGAGCAGCCACTAAGTGTAAGGAACTGTGCGGGGGGCTCACTCACAAGGGAATGTGTGCATGCTGCCCAGTATAGGCCCTGCCGTCCCCCTCTCCCAGCTCCCAATCTGCTCAGACTAGTCTTACTTGCTTTGTTCTACTAACCGGCAAGTCCCATTTTGTTTGGCCTTGGAGCCTGGTATCTGGCAGGAGTATGTGCTCACATCTTTATTTCTTGAGTGAATGGATGCAGAAATCAGACCTATCCCACAATAACCCTAACACATATTTCTAATGAACAGCACAATGGAGAGACAAACAGTAATGCGCCTCCCCCCCACAAAGTCCAGAAGTGAGATCAATAGACTTCCTCATGGCCAGGGCATTTAAAGGGAGAGGATCTGAGCAGGGCATGGAGCCAGGTGCAGTGTTCCACTCAAAGGTAGGGAGAGTGGTGACACAGTTTGTGGGGGCTGGATGTCTGGGGCTGTGTGCATGAGCATGCGCATACACAGGTTGTGTTGGGAACGGGGCGGGGGCGCTAAGTGGAAATGAAGTTTAAGGTAGGGTTATGTTATGAAGGCTATGTTTTATAAGGCCTTGAGCTTCGAGGTGAGTTGGGACTTCACCCTGGAGGTACCAGGGAGGCACCCCAGTCTCTGAGGAAACTAGCTGGGCTATAGTCATGCTATGGTATGACTGCGCTGGCACGGACAGACAGGACAAGATGAGACACACGGGAGGTCTTGGAGTCCACCAGAGGCCAACGAGCTGGGGAGACCCTGAGGCAACAGGCCAGAATTCCAGCTGGGTGGAACTGGGTTTTCTGTTCCTCTTCCATTTTGTTTCCAAAGATAGATCGAAAGAATGATCGCTTGGCAATTTTAATTATGTTGTACTGTTTTTGGCCAACAGTTCTAGAGCATTAAGAAGAGTTGGCTTTGGGATGCCTGGGTGGCTCCGTCATTAAGTGTCTGCCTTCGGCTCAGGTCATGATCCCAGGGTTCTGGGATCGAGTCCTACATTGGGCTCCCTGCTCAGCAGGAAGCCTGCTTCTCCCTCTCCCACTCCCCTTGCTTGTTTTCCCTCTCTCGCTGTCTATCAAATAAATAAATAAAATCTTAAAAAAAAAAAGTTGGCTTTTTCATATGTGACTAATCCATGCCCAAAGTCATTATTCTTTTACCTGGGAGAGGAGCACACTGAGGACCAGAAAGGCAAAGGGACTAAGCCCTGGAGGTAAGGAAGTCATAGAAGGATTCTTGGTTCTGGAGGAGTTCTGGAGCTCGTTGGGGAGCTCCCTGAGTGATCCAGATGATAAGGAGCATGCAGCGTGGCGTCAGAATGACCTTCTGAGCTCTGGGCTATCCCAGCATGTGGGAATTCTAAGGAAATCATCTAGTCCTCCTCCCTAGAGTTCAGAAGCAAAAAACTGAGAAATGACTGAAAGTAGTGGTAATTTTCTAAAACAAAAGCAAAAACAAAACCCCCCTAGAATTGCCTACAGATCTATAAGTCACATGCTTCATCATACCGGACCACAAGTGTGCTCTTCCACTAACCCAGACAGGCAGACACAAGTGTATCCAGCAAAATGCAGTCTGTAGTCCTATAAGCCCAGGATGTGGGGTATTGGGTTGGCTCTGTGGTATGCACTCGTGGCTCAATTTCCACGCTGCCTATCCATGGCTGAGCAATACAAAGGGGTCTGAAACGGCGATCCTACAGCTCCCAGGTCCCATCAGCAGGTTGGCTAGGTGTGCTGGCCATTGGTGAGAGCAAGAGTCCAGGTGCAGTGCCTGTGGTTACTCATCATTTGTTGAATGAGGGGCAAATCCTTATAAATCCATCACCTGCCCTAAAAAAACTGACCCAAAGCCCAGGCTTTATGCGCAAGGGTCAAAGCCATCCCATAAGACATACAAGTTCCATATTCGATGTATTAGAACCCCCCCATCCTCCCCCACAGTTGTCCATCCAGCAAGTGTCCCAGGAACCACAGATCTTCTCAGACTGCCAACTTCACTGACTTTCATGAGATAAGATGTTATCCCGAAGTCCCAGATTAGTTCAGCTAGATCTAAGTTCAGCTAGATCTAAAATCCGTAAAAGCATCTCAACGTACTTTCTGAGGATTACTTTCCTGAGGCACCACACCCACTCACATTCTCACATCCACACACGCATTCACACGCAGCACAGAAGTAGGTTTTGGGGACTGTACAGATTAAAGTAGCTTTAGCACACCCAACCTGTATGAAATATCTGTTTACAGATGGGCTGAGTAAACTCAAATCAAGCATATTTTCCCTTGACTTAGAGACAAGGGTCATCCAAATACGTCAAAATACATTTTTTTTAAGGATTCAACTTTCTGGGTCCCTCCCTACTAGGAGGAACGTATTGTTCATCTATAGTTCAACTCAATTTCAGCAACTTCTTAGCCAACGTCATGAACCTCAGCAAGGCAGTAGAAACCCTTAAATTGGATGGAGGCTTTTAACATAGGTCACCACCTGTTTCAGGTGAGTAGTTAACATTGTAATAAATCTAGTATTGTGTTGAATTGCTGTTGGGGGCGGGGTGGTGGGGAGGGCATCTGGTATCTTCTTGAACTTGCCCTAAACATTGAATTCTCACCTAAACTAATTTTTACTAGCGTTAAAGAACTCAGTCTACCCTTATATAATCACTTAAAAGGTCCCCTGAAAGAAGGCAGCATCTTTTCTGGTACTTGCATCCTTTTTCTCAATTGAAATTCATCTTAACGAGTATATCAATAACCTTCTATGGTTTAACAGAGGAGACGGGGAGATGGACAGGAGAAGTGAGTTGGGGGAAATTGGAGGGGGAGATGAACCCTGAGAGACTGTGGGCTCTGAGAAACAAACTGAGGGTTTTGGAAGGGGGGGGATGGGGGGGTTGGGTGAGCCAGGTGGTGGGTATTATGGAGGGCACGTATTGCATGGAGCACTGGGTATGGTGTATAAACAATGAATTCTGGAACACTGAAAAGAAATAAAGAATAAAAGAAAAAAAATAACCTTCTATGGTTTAAATCCTACTGTCTCAAAAATACAATGTTTGCCACTTTTAGAACTTCTCACATTGCAGAGCGATAGACTTAAAAGCATTCAAAAGGCAGCCCTACAACTTCAAAGATAAATAAATGGTCCATGCCCTAGAAGCTTTAGAAAGGTATCTTAAGTAGAAAACCAATTTATCTGAGTTACAATTCTCTTAATTTAATTTGTGTAAGGATCCTAAAGGATTGTAAATTTTATACCCATTTTTAGAGGGTTCTCAGAGAAAAAAAGAATGAACCATGAATCACTATGTTTGAAATATTTCATTAAAAAAAAAAGAATGAGTCACTGAACTTTCTCTTCTAAAAGGTAAGGGTGTGGTTCAAAGGAAAGGTGCCTTATCATCTGCATCACAACCTGCCAGCCAAGGAAGGCTTCCAGGCAGGCAGAACGCCCTGGCCTGTTCTAGAAGATCTTTACCGACAAGTCTACACCACTCTCTGCAGGAGGATCCTGTCCTGCTCTGCCTGTCTCTTCTCTTCTGACATACTCAACCTTCAATAAAACACTAAAAAAAGGGGCACCTGGGTGGCTCAGTGGGTTAAAGCCTCTGCCTTTGGCTCAGGTCATGATCCCAGGATCCTGGGATTGAGCCCTGCATTGGGGTCTCTGCTCAGCAGAGAGACTGCTTCCTCTTCTCTCTCTGCCTGTTTCTCTGCCTACTTGTGATCTCTGTCTGTCAAATAAATAAATAAGACCTTAAAATAAAAAAAACACTAAAAAAAAAAAAAAGTAAAAAAGTAAAACATCACACTCCCAAACCAAACCATATAAATAATAAGGTTCACCGAGAAAACCAGATGGGGTCATAAGTTAAATTTTCCTTCTGGCCTCCTAACCTTCTTATGAAACAGACTCATGTGCATGCTCAGACTTCTTAATACTAGGCCTGCATTTCAGAGCGAAGTCTGGGATGTGGACAGCTAATGGATGGTAACAGTTCTCTTACTTATCACAATGGACTATTGTACCACAAGTGGCCAGATCATCACCTCCTGACTTTCTAAATCTACTAAAAACACACACACACACCTGATGCGGGACACAAAGGCAGAATAGGAATTATTAATTCCTTACCGCCTACAGCCCACTGACAAGTCCTTGAAACAGGCAGAGTGACCTTCCTCTGGGGCCCCAACTGCCTCAATATTGATACTCTGTGAAGCGCAAAAGGCATCTTGATATTAGCCCAATCCCCAGCATTCTGTAAGTTTACTTTAACATAAAAATTCCTTTGGAAGTTTCCTTTATCAGATACATGTTGGCAATCATCCCAAGCATATGACCCACCCATATACATCTTAAGGGTCTCAGACTGAGTTTCTACTAAACAGCAATAAATGACCTCTCCTAACAACAGCTAGACCCCGGAGGAGCCTGGAAACCTTGTTTCCAAAATACCGGGGAGGTTTACACTATCCCTAACCCCTCCCACCTTGAAAGTATATGATGGGCCACTACTCATGACCCCGGGGTGGCTCTTTCTGCCCACCGTCTGTCCCCTTGCTTTAAATAAAACCACCTGTTTGCACCAAAGACGTCTTAGAATTCTTTCTTGGCCCTCGGCTTGGAACCCTAACGTCTTTCCTATATCACACGCACACGGAGGATGCCATAATACAGGTCATAAGTATCGGGAATCCGTAGAAACTACACCCGTTTGGCTAACACAGTCTACTTTCCCCTTTTATAGGTGTACTTTGTACGTTGTAACAATGAGGACAATTAATGAGACTTTAAAACAGGACCATGTGTAACATGAACTGGTTAAAAAAAATTACTATCTGGGTCAGAATTTTAGAGCTGGAAGAAACCTTCAAGACCATCTATTAGATTTGAGCCAAACTCCTTCTGTTCCATAGATGAAGAAATCCAAGTCTGTCTGAGACTCTGTCTAAAAGTTTTAGACAAAACATGCAGTGCTGTCTCCAGGAATGGAGATGGGCACCAACAGGAACCAAATGCCTGTGATGACTGAGGACTCAGATAACGCAGCTCATGGTACTTCTTACAAAAATCCAGCACCTGGACCTTCTTACACCTCAACCCAGTGAGATGCAGAAGTCTTGGGTAATATTCCCAAGGTCATACAGAGCAAGGGAGTGGTAAGGCCAGGACTCAAAACTAGCTCTGCCTGCCACCAGAGACCACAGTCTGAGCACAGCACATGACTTTCTTTTTTTCCCAGACGGGGAGGGGAGGAATGACCAAGCAGGAAACACGAGTTCTGCTTCCTACTCCCTCACACAGTTCATGGATCCCAGGAAAAGTCATTTCAGCTTCGCTTTGATGGCTTCATCTCCAAAGTGACTGGGAAGGACTAGATCTCTAAGATTTGTGACTTCTTTTGAAAAAACCCAAGAAATAGACTCTAAACAGACATTCCTTCCACTGGCTCCCGGAAGCCTACTGTACCTGTTCTTTAAAAAAAAAATTTTTTTTTTCTTTCTTCTCTGTGCTATTTGACTGACTTCTGGCAGCTGTCTCTTCAACAGATCACGACACTGCCCCCCAGACTACTTTACACACGCTGGGCCTTAAACACTCAGCCTTTGAGAAAGAGACTAGCAAGGATTACCCGCCCTCATCCAAACCAGACGAGTAAAGAAATGAAGCTCTAGGAGTGAGCTGAAGGTCCATAAAACGGTTAAAGAGGTGACTACCCCCCACCTCAGTTTATCAGACCGTATTTGCCCCAGGCTTGTGCAACCATCTCCCTGCATTCCAGAAGTATGCAACCAGCAACAAAATCTTTCCAAGGGCAACAATGTATCACCAACCCAGCTGCCTTCCAACAACACTGCTTGTCAGTGAGTGTGTTACTCTCACAGTATGTGAACCTGTCCTAATCAGGTCCACTGGCCTCTGGCAGGGTAGGTTCCCAGCTGTGCCTTCTGCCTGATTCCTGCCACAGTGGGGGCATACTGAATCTAAGAGTGGGGCCCCAATTCTTCCTGGGTGTCTACTACCCGGCAGCCACTGGGCTGTGCGCTAGACACATCTTCTCTTTGCTCTTCACATCTGCTCTACCTTGTAGATATAAACCCTGGTTTTCCCATGCCCTTTTGGAGAAGGGAAACTGAGGCATGGAGAGATTTGCCTAAGCTCATACTCTAAAGAAGCAGTGGAGAGGGTACCTTCCCCAGCCTGCTCTCATTCCAGAGCCTGCTTTTTACTCCTCACTGCAACCACTAATTTTGCCCTGTAACCAGAAAACAAAGGAAAAGGTGGGCCGGTGCCTCTGCCATGACCTTGGGTTACTTACTGTTTGGCTCTCTTGCCCATATATGGTTATGTGGAGATGGTGCTAGTGGATGGGTCATGCGTGGCAGCGTTCATAGGCCACAGGCCTGAACTTAAGCATTCTGTCCTCTAAGGTGGGGCCCTGGCTGAACACCAGCCAACATTTGGAAGGATTGATCCTGCCTTAACCTAAGAAGCAGGAGGTATGTGAAACTTCAGCGGGGACAGTCACCCTAGGACTGAGTCCCTAAAATCTGCTTCTATTGGAGAATGCTTCTTGGGGGGCTAAGTTCCAGCACGCTGCTTTTTCGGAGAGAGAGCCCACCCATGCTAGGCAGAGACCAACCAGCAAAGGGTCCCACCCGAGGTGCTGAAAATGGCACCTGCCCCCACATTGTGCCATGGGCAGACATGCAGCCACTGTGACATCACCCAGGCAAGCACCTGGCTTTTTTAGGGACTAAAAGCAGAAGGCCCTTGGAAAGATCTAAGATCGAGGGGAGAGCAAGAGAACCAGTCACTGCAATGGCACTGGGAGCAAGAAGGGAAGCCATACAGCTTTAGATCACTGCTGATGCCTTTCATCCCCGGCACCTGTAGGTGCCACACCAGAGCAGAGCCTTGGGAAGACCTTGGGACCAAGGAACCAGCTGTCCACATCCACGGCTCATGGACAGGCTCTCTCGCAACTATCAAGGGCTTCGGAGACAGAAGGGAGGCCAGTGGTAAGTTAAAACAGTCTGGCTTGGGGTCAGGAGGCCACAATTCTACTCCCCTTCCTGCGGCCACTACCACCTGATTTCTGGCCCAAGAGTTGCCCTCCCTGGGCCTCGGTGGCCTCACCTCTAAAATGAGGGAAGACTGAGCTGTATGCCGAGATCCCCTGCAGGGTTGAGATTCTGAATCCTCTGTTCTCAAGAAGAAATTCAATATTTTGTTAATTTCTTGAATTTTTATATGTTTACCAAAAGCATCCCTTAGCTTCCTTTCCCTGCTCTTTCTTCATATAAAGAAATCCACCAATAACTGTTAGGCATTTTCCTGAGCATGCTCAGTTTTCCAAACAATTATCATTTCCTTTTGTTAATTCACTTATTTTTTTTTTTCAGAGTGGAAAAAGCACTACCAAAATGCATCAAATATTACAAAGTGGTAAGAGAGAGAAATCTTTAAAAGTGAAGCAGGACGTATATCCATGATTGGTTCTGAGCTTTACCATCCTGGTAAGATACACATTTTAGGGTAAGATGAGGCTTAGAACAGTTAAGAGATTTGCTCTTAAAAAAAATCACAAAAAATGATCTGTGGCAAAGCCCAGATCACCGGAATAGACACCCAGTAGTCTTTGTACCAAAAGATTATTATCTTCCTAATCATCTTGCCTTTCTAGATTTTTTTGCTTCTATTTCTCAGTTTAGAAACGTACACTTTGTCCACAGCCACTTTAGAAGTTGCTGCAACAGAACTGTGGCCAGAGTTGCATCTGTCCCACTAGGCTTATTTTTCTAAGGTGAGATATTTATCCCAACCAAAGGAATTCTGTCCCCACAGACCCTGACCAGGAGAAATTCATGTCTTAGGTAGCCCAGAAACATCCAGAGTTCAATTGCCAAGTTTCTACATTCCAGGAGGCTTACAGTTTGGAGGAGACTATGAAAAGATGGAGTTTTCCTGGTATTTCCTGGCATTTCTTGGATGGATAACTGAGTCAGGTGGGACAGGGAACTGAAGCCTTCTTACCTTCACAGCTGAGAGCCAGGAATAACCTGGCCATTTGTCTCTGGAAATCTGCTTCCAAAGAGGAAAGCAAGTGATTAAAAACATGCAAACACAGAAGAAACTAGAGGCAGTATGGCATTTGCTTCTCCCCTTCCCCCCAAGCAGGTCAATATCCCGACTTCACTCCTCCATTTCTATCCAGATTCTGGGGCTATTAGCATGGGTACGTGTGTTTAAGTATTTCCAGACTTGCTAATCAGAATATGTGACCCCCCAACCCTTTGTTCACACATGCTCTAATGAAAGATGTGAGAAGCACCCTGCTACCTTCTCAAAAGGAAACACACACGAAGACCATTCCTCTATATGAAAATAAGCTTTACCAATGGAGTCCTATCAGTTTTTCTGCCACTGTAATTAAGAGTTGTAATTTCTGGAAAAGCAACACAGCCACAGATCTGCCTGCATGACTGACAGGTTATTTATACCGAGTGTTTCTTCAGACATGGCACAGGCAGCACAAATCAAAGTGTTTAAAGGAAACAGATCCATAGGGAAAATAAGTTACTCACATTTGCTTTTCTGCAGTCCTGGGCTAATTGTGAAAATGCAAAGGTAAAGGCCTGGCACTTGGCTGCCTCTCTTTGAGCCTGGGAAGATGTTCCCCTGATGGTCTTTTAAGAAATCCCTGCAACTTCAGCACCACGGACTCAGCGTTGCCCCAAGCTCTTCTGTAACTGGCTTTTACTGCTTTAATTAACCAAGTTTAGGTGGGACAGATTTATTCCACCTCTGTAACGTCATTGTTGTCTGCTCGTGGCTAATAGCAGCTCTTTACCTCTCATCCTTGATGCCTGGCCTGCACAATTAGCACCTTATTACAGGTCGGCCTCACGTCTAATTACCACACTGGCTCAACTGGGCACTTTATTTCACTGTCTTGTTTATGTGCTAGTTCGAGTGCCTGGGCTCTCCAGCTATAGCAAATCCTCAACTCCTTTTAGGCAGGTGTGTTTTCAGCTGCCCATCTCTTTGAGTCCACAAGAACACTAGACACTCACGGGCATGAAAACAAATACTTCCTGTTTGAAGAGCTTCTAGATGTCTATTCTGGGGGTAAGGCACATGGTTGGCATCGGGGGCTCCATGCCTTGCTCCATCATCCATCCCAGATCCAACAGCCTTCTCTGTTGTTGAGGGCTCTTCTCAGCTACTCTGAGTTAAGCTCCACTTGGCTTGTATGTAACCTTTTCCCTTGGCTGAAACAGACATAGCGACCGTCCCCTCCGCACCATGTTTGACGCTCCTTTAGAAGAAGGAGTCAAGGGATGTGAATTTATGGTTGAACAGACTCCCTGCTTTTGGAATAAAAACTAACTACAGCCTACAGAGCAGTTAACAATTCCATAACTAAACAGGCCTCCTTCACCGAATACTCGGGCAAAGGAAGTGTAGTCTGGTGGGGAGACCGCATAAGGGGATGGTCAGGAGTGCAGGTATGGGAGTTATTGCCTGGTCTCAAATCCCAGCTCGGGCACTTTTTAGTCATGCGACCTGTGACCTTGATCAAGGCAATCAACCTCTCTGCACCTCAGCTTCCCAATCTGTAAAATAGGGATAACAGTACTTGCCTCATAGGGCTCTTGTGAGGACTCAATCAGTTAATCATTGTAAAGTGCTTTAGAACAGTGCTCGGCACCTAATAAGCACTACGTAAGTTAATGTTAAATAAAATTTACATAGTAAGAGGTTCAGAATGGACAGACTTACAAAACATAGCTTCCCCACCCCCGCCCCCAAGAATCTGACGATAGAAAAACATGCTGGTTTTATAGACTAAGGTGTTATTATTCTTGGCTTTTTGATTTTCTGGCTAACATGCCTTCTTCGACTTGCTTCAATAAACCAAAAAAGAACTCTGAATTTATGAGTTTTAAAAATGTGTAATGCATTATCACAACAAACATGATAAAAAATGTTCGGGCAGCATTGATATGTAACAGTTACTGAACGTGTCATTGTTTTAGTGGAGAACTGAAAATAAACATTCCACTGTTTACACCTCTCAGACCTACTTAGCCTAACATGTCAGACATCATTCATAAAATTATTTAGCAAATTCTGCCAACTCTTCTCCAATAAGGAACCTTTAGTCAGTTGTCAGGGGAATGGTTCAAGTTTGTGTTCTACATTTTCAAAGACATATTGAAAGATCTTTATATAAAGATGATTCCATGATATCCAACTCAGACTCTGTCTTTTCTGATCTGTCCATTTGCTGCCACTTTTTAAATCTACAATTCTCTTAGTTATCTAGCTACTAAAACTCCATGTTCAGGGTCTTTACTTTCTGAGCAATCTCTAGAACAGAATAGCATTTCTAACATCAGTAGCACCTTATTATCTCATCACAAAGCTCTTCACATAGAAACCAGGTGTCCGACCAGACAAAGATTCCTTTGTGCCCCAACAGGTGGGGCACCTGTGCTTTCATTCGGAAGAAAAGCCTTCCGGCTTCACCTCTCCCAGTCTCCCTGGAGGGCCAAGTCCAACCCTGCAGGATGTCTTCCCTGTAGGTACACCTATAAGAGAACTATGGAGACATGAGAAGCAACTCATGTCCAGTCTACTAAGTGATCATTTATTTTGGAACCCAGCAGTTTACAGCTTAAGAATATGGGCAGGTACTTCTTCCCTGTACCCTCCTCTGACCCACCTCCCTAATCCCACTGTATTCATGGGTGCCCCCATTGTAGTTCTTTACCATGTTCTTCGGTTATGTTGACCCTAGAGCCTTTCCTTCTGCCTGGGGAGCTACTCCGGGCAGAAGTCGTGTTTTATTTGTCTTAGTGTTCCAAAGTTGGCCCAAAGCCCATCCATAGTAAGCTCTCAATAGTCACCTATGAGACAGTATTGAAGCTACTAGCAAAGAAGTACATTCTTCAGATGATCAAGCTGTCAAGGATTACTGTATTTTCACTTTCAGAACAGGGGGGCTCCTTAAAAGAGGGACATTTGGAAAAGTCATCAGACACCCTTGCTTCAGTCACTCTGGGTTAACTTTCCCCCATTTATCCACATGACCTCTTTAAAATCTGTACCATACCTTATCTTGCCTTGCCTTATTGGGCTCCTGCAGTGACCCTATATTCACCTTGTGGGTATCCCTTCTGGATATCCAACGCCCATACTCCAACTTGGCCACAGCCGGGGCTGGGATTCCCCCCCTCCCTGGCAGCTGTCTACAGCTCCCAGCGACCACACCATCAAGCCGAGGCTTCCAGCCATCGCTGGGAAGCACTGGGGACGCCTGGACACTGTGCCCCTGGCCAGCACCAGCTACCAAGACTCTGCCTCCTCCTCTCTTTGGGATAATGCTCCAGCGACCACCTGGGGCAAGGGGGAATCCTGCAAGGTTCTGGGTCAGCGTCTGGTCAGCCCCTGAGAGAGTGGGCAGGGGTGGAATCCTTGGGGTGGAGTGAGGATGCCAGGGGACTACTGGGCACTCACTCCCCGCCGGGACCCTCCCCACCCAGAACGAAGTAAAGAGGACTTCACCGCCTCTTCTTTTCACGCATCCTAGGGACTAGGGAAATGCAGGACAGAGGGATGGGGGTGGGGGGAGAGGGGAGGAGAGCAAGGAGACAGCCCCTCAGGTCAATCATGACATCCGCCTCCCCTCGCTTGGGGTCCCTCGGTCTCTCTTTCAGGTCCTTTCTCTCTCTCTCCGGTCTCTCCTCTCTCTCTCTCTCACACACACACACACACACACTCGCTCTGCTACTTCAACTCCGGCTCTGAGCAAACTGCGACGCGCGCCTCTTCCACTACAAGTCCTAAGCTCCGGCCCCGGCCCGCGCCTCTGGCCTCACCCCAGCCTTTTCACTCAACCCCAGTTCCCCCTCCCAACTGACCGTGAAGCCGGAGGCAGTTCCCCAGTCCCAGGCCCCCGGTGGGGCTCTCGCCGCCGCCGCCGTCGCCTCCCCTTGCAGCCCCCGACCCGGGACGCGGCCTCGGGCTGCAGCGATGACTCCCCGGCACGAGGCGCCGCGGCTTCCTGGACTCGTCCAGACACGGGGCGGCGCGCAGGAGAAGCCCATCGAGCTGCCGGCGGTAGCGGCAGCGGCGGTGGCTGCAGGAGCGGCCGCCGCGCAGGTTGATGACGCAGGGCGCGTGGGGGGGCGCTGTCGGCGCGAGGGCGACGCGAGCAGATGACGTGCGACGAGCGGAGCGGCTCCGCAGCATGGCGTCCGTGGCGCTTAGCGAGGCTGAGAAGGTGTATATCGTGCACGGCGTTCAGGTAGCTGAGCCGCGGCGTCAGACATCGGGTCCCCCTGGCATTGCGGGTGGCGGCGCGCCCTCGGTTCCCTCGGGAGGAGGCGGCCAGGCGGCGTGCTGGGTGTACCTGGTCATTAGACAGCTCTGCGGCCGGCGTTTGCAGCCCGAAGCCGGCAACGGGAGTCTGTTTAGGATCCCACGGCGAGGGTGCACTTGGGGCTGTGTGCGTACTTGAAACCTGCCTCGTCTACAAGGTTCCAAACCTGGGTGGGAAGGCAGTCCCTGAGGCCTTTTCTTAGCGACGGAGTACCGCCCCCCAGGGCCGTCTTTTCAGCTTTAGGGAGGCTGATCCTCACTTTTCTGTGCCAGGAAACGGGGGTTGGCGGGAGGCTTCTGGCCCGCTGTTCCTTACCTCGTGGTTGGGAAGCACAGGGAGAGAAGGCAGTGAGGGGAAAGCGCTTTGGAAATATAAATAAATATATTACATATATTTCTCTTACAAATAAAGGGGGGAGAATGTTTAAAAAGCAGCTCTACAGCCAGTGGCACTTAGTTCTGCAGTGGATTAAGATCCTTAGAGGCAGCTGTAACTATATTCAGATCTGTGGTCAATTTTCAGCCCTTGGAGTCAAGATCACTCCCGAGCGAGATTGAAGAATGTTGGGTGTAATGAGCTACCAAGGAAAGCCAAGTGTGTCCTTCTTGTTTGTAACCTACCCAGGTTAGAGACATCCCCAGACGTCTTGGTGAAGCCTGACCAGAATCCTGTTCTTGCCCGTAGAGGCCTAATCATTTTGTGTTTTACTTTTCACATACAGTGGAGTATGGTCAAATTCAGTTTCTGGCATCCCCTTTTCATCAGCCATCGATTCCTTTATTGTTTCAAAGATGAATAAAGTAAAGGCAATGGAATGTAACATGTATGCTAAGGGAGTAGTATAGTTAGTGGAAGTCAAAGGAGCTATACAATATTGGGGACTGATGCTCAGAAGTCTTCCCTAAGGAGGTGGAATTGCTCCCTTAAATCCATGTCAAGTGTCCCTCCTTTGTGTTTTCAGGACTCCGTATTCGTTCATTCGACCTAGAACTAAGCTAGACTCAAGAGATGAGAAGGATCCTGCCCTTATATAGTTCCCATGCTAGAAGGAAGAGACAGAAATTGTAGATCAATTTGTGTGCTTGTATGTAAAATTGTACTGATGGCTGTGAACGAAGAAGAAATCAGGGACCTGATCCAGTCCAGGAAGTCAGGGGATGCGTCCCTAAGGAAATAACATTTGAAATGAGCTCTCAGCATGCTTAAGTATTAAATAGGCTTGAGCCTTCCTGGAGGAAGAGTTGCTGAATCTGCAGGCTCTCAGGTGGAGGTGTGAAGCCACAGGGGTGGGCTGGGGGTGGTGGTGGGAGATCAGGTTGTTGAGGTGGCTAGATGCCTGCTCCTAGAGGGTTTGGAGGCTCAGTCACTCCTTCCTCATGGGTCTTGGGAGGTAATCTGTCATTTGGTCCCTTTAAAACCTAGCCAGTGTCCAGCGATTAGTAGGTACTCAGTGACATTGATTAAGGCAGATCTTAAAAGGGAGGTCAATTGGACACTTTTTATTTTTAAAGTTAAATCTCTATCTAATCTGTACCATGACCAAATATTAGGGCCACAATTGTTGATAAATGCTCTGCTCTGTGTATCATGGAGCCATGCAGAGTACCTGACTTTTTTTTTTTTTTAAGATTTTATTTACTTATCTGACAGAGAAAGAGCACAAGCATAGGAGCAGCAGGCAGAGAGAGAGGGAGAAGCAGGCTTCCCACCGAGCAGGGAGCCCTCGATGCAGGACTCTCCCAGGACTCTGGGATCATGGCATGAGCCCAAGGCAGACACTTAACCAACTGAGCTACCCAGGAAACCCCAGACTAACTGACTTTAAAGAAATATCTTTGTAAGGACTATTAGTGTTGGCTATAAATTTGCTATATTTTTGGAGGAGGGAAGTAGCATTGACACCATCTGAATAAAGGTCAGAAGGCAGGTGATTAAGCTTCCCATGGGGTTTCCACTGACTCAGTTCTAAAATCATCTCAACTTTTGTTTTGTTGGTCTTTGAGTGCCGGCAGTGCATCTTATACAGTACCTCCCCGGAATTCTGTTCTTTCTTGTATCTGTAGACCTACTTGTGTTTTTGTTTGTTTGTTTTACTTTTCACCTTTGGTGCAGTATGGTCAGTTTTAGCTTCTGTCATCCCTTTTCATCTTTTTTTTTTTTTTTA
>PISX010013215.1:18715-57859 GCA_004024625.1 Mellivora capensis | reverse complement strand
AAAGATACAGATGTGGTGAAAAGAAGGGCCATCTGTACCCCAATGTTTATAGCAGCAATGGCCACGGTCGCCAAACTGTGGAAAGAACCAAGATGCCCTTCAACAGACGAATGGATAAAGAAGATGTGGTCCATATACACTATGGAGTATTATGCCTCCATCAGAAAGGATGAATACCCAACTTTTGTAGTAACATGGACGGGACTGGAAGAGATTATGCTGAGTGAAATAAGTCAAGCAGAGAGAGAGTCAATTATCATATGGTTTCACTTATTTGCGGAGCATAACAAATAACACGGAGGACATGGGGAGATGGAGAGGAGAAGGGAGTTGAGGGAAATTGTGGGGGAGATGAACCATGAGAGACTATGGACTCTGAAAAACAACCTGAGGGTTTTGAAGTGGTGGGGTGTGGGAGGTTGGGGGAGCCAGGTGGTGGGTATTATGGAGGGCACGCATTGCATGGAGCACTGGGTGTGGTGTAAAACTATGAATTCTGTTACGCTGAAAAGAAATGGAAAAAAAAAGTTAAAAAAAAACTTTATGCTTTAAAAAAAACTGTAAATAGAATCTTATATTAAATCTGATTTTTTAACTTTTCCTTTCCTACTTCTTTTTTCTCCCTTTCTTACTTCTAATAGCTAAATAGTCCTAACTTCTAATAAGACATTAGACTGATCATGTCTGCTGAAATAACTTTAAGTTGGCGAGTCTGAATTTGAGAGAATTATCTTTCCAAGATTCATGTACAGTACTGAATTACTTAAGATATTGGCTATGCAGAAAAAAATCTTAAAAAAGAGTCTTGCTCAAGGCAGGACAGAAGTGAAACTATTGAGTTCATTCCTATTTTTCTGCTAGACATATTTTAAATAATTGCACATAAGCCTTTCTCAAAGTTCCTTCGTATGAAATATGAGAAGAGACCCAAATGGGTATTCTTTATTCCTCTTAACAAGAGCCCTATGTAGGAAGGAAGAACATTGACCTCCAAGTAATATGTGCTGCAAAGACTATTTTTGCCTAATTTGTGGATGAAGACTGCAGTAGGCTCTCAATAAATGCTTTCTAAGTGGCTAGTTCTCAGTAAATTGCTGTCCTTAAATTATGTCTCTGAGTAGTAGATTCAATGAAAAATGATGTGATTTACTGTATTCATGTGTCTGCCACATGTTCACTGGGTACATCTATAAAACTCCATCATACCTACCCTATTGCTTTACACATTAACACATCTGGGGGTAGGTTCCTAAGTGCAAAGAAATACCTATTGAACCAAAGCTGACTTCACTTTAAATCCCCAGAACATGCTGGCTTCATTTGACACTTCTGTCTCTTGACAGGAGACCCTCAGCTTCCTGAATAATGATAAATAGTGCATTACAATAAATGTGGACTTGTAAGTGAACAGCATCATTATGTGTGTGTCTCTGCAAGCTTGGAAAGATAAGACTGAAAATTTATAGTAAAATAATCTTGTGTCCATTCCCTGTGCAGAAATTAACTATATGGCTTTTTAGTGGGTATTTCAGGAGGCTGTCATGCTTAAGAATTTTGAGAAATGATGATCAGATAAAGGACTGTAGAGGTGTTAAATAATGTAGAAGCTAAGGGGGAAAATCTTAAACGATCCACTTTAAAGACTATTAGTTGAAGGAGAAATTCGATTCTAAAGGTTATGATTATATTTCATATGGCATGCAAAAACTCCCACTAAATCTACTTAAAAACTGTAGCCAAGGAAGAATGAGGTGGCATAATTATTAGAAAAAGCATGAAGAACAACTCTAACAGTTTAATTTAATGCCAACATCCTATGTGCACTGAATTATATAGTCTGTGTGTTTTGGAACATCAAAAATATAGGAAATTGTGCTATTTCAGGTTTGCAAAAGACCGCTGTTATTTCCCTGAGGTATGGAAAGATAAAACAAACAAGCCCACAAACCATGTTTTTACCAACATGCAAATCTGGTATTCTCATATGAATGACATCAGCCTGTAGTTATATATACAAAGAATAGAATATTCAGTATGCTACAGAAATTATCTAAATATATGAACAACACAATGTTGTTATGGATTTTTAAACATAGTATACCTGAAAAATAAACCTCTGAACATGCAATAATTTTGGCCTAATTATATTTTTTTGCCGAGTATAATTCTCCAATATAATGAAGTTTGAATCCTAAAACATTATTATTCATATGTTAAAATTATATTTAATTAAATGATTTTTATTTCCTTAAGGAAAATGACTTACTTTGTTTTAGTAAGATGGGAAGGATTCTCCTAATCTTATCATAAAATACTATTTTATTACATATTATTTTTATTATATCAACATGTAATTTATATATCATAAATTATATTAATTTATATTATTATGATATAATAATGTATTTATCTTAACAATAATCAGTTTAAATATTTTCATCTTTACCAAGTTATCTTGCCTATTATTTTTATTGCTTTCTTGAACCATTTTTAAAATTACAGATCCTTTTTTACAATTCATTTATGTTTTTTCTTCCATACTAGATTTTATTTTCCTTGAAGGTAGAACTTATGACTTAATGTAATTGTATCATGCACATAGTATTAAGAAAACAGCTGTTTTAAAGCATTATTTTTATCTTCAAGTATCTTCTTTTATCATAGTTGAACTATCACAATGGAAATATGATATTTGCTACTCACTTGGCTTCTCTTTTTTCACCAAATTTAATACTATGGCTCTAAGTCTTTATGGCAATGAAGCAATCCCTGTTCCTCTCACCTCCTTCACATTTTCTAGCAAGTCTATTGTCCTTGACATGATCTTTTATTCTTTATGCCAGTTAATCCAGGGCTACCAAAAGGCAATAGAACGTTTGACTTAGAATTGAAACTGTGTAGATTCAGTTCCTGGCTTTCATCATGACCTCCTATAACCATAGTCA
Organism: Mellivora capensis; assembly: GCA_004024625.1. Lineage (NCBI taxonomy): Eukaryota > Metazoa > Chordata > Mammalia > Carnivora > Mustelidae > Mellivora > Mellivora capensis. The sequence goes on along the minus strand of PISX010013215.1, from coordinate 54,914 downwards.
AGTTTCTCAACTTTCTGTCTTTTGGCAGTTAATACAAATCATGTTTATCAATTGTACATAAAAAATGTATACATATACATACAAATGGACAATTTAGATACTTACAACTAATATAAAAGTCATAGAGTAGGACAAACTATGAGTGTTAAACAGACACAAAAGTGAGAGTTATTTTTTATTGGCTCTGGTTTTTTTTTTCTCTTTCTTTCATTTCCTTGAATTGTTAATAGTGGGAAATTGTATAATACTTTATCCTTCTTTAGACTAGAACTTTTCTCGTATGAAATGGTCTTTAGAAACTATCCTCTTCTGAAGAAGTGATACTTTTGTAGATGATTTTGGGCAAAAGTTTAAAAATACTACCAAAAAACAATTGTTATTGCACAATTAATGATATTTAGGTAGGATAGTAAACATTTTCCAAAAAAAGATAACTTTTTTTTTTCTTCAGGAAGAAAACATCTGGTTGTTTTATATGCATGAGAAAATCTTCATTTCTGAACTACTTAGGCATTTGTTTCTCCCAAAATATCCTGGAGGATTTTTGACAGTAAATGCCAGAGTTGTGGAAAGTTTTAACTTTTATGTTTCTGTTTTGTTGTTATCTAGATCCTTTAACTAAATATTTTTAAGTTGAAAATAGGGTATTTTTAAAGTTAAAAAAATACAACTTTAACTCTGCATGAATTCAAGACATCTCTACAAAATTTCTTCAATCTTTCCAAAAGTATTCATTCTGCTTTGATGACTCCATGAAAATATGATCTAAAGAGTAAAAATTTTGTTCCTTAATTTTATGATGCCAAAAGATAGCTTCATGTTCATTCTTTGATGACTGTTATAATTATTCATTTACTCCAGGGATTAATCCAAACACTGTATGATTTCACAGAATTTATTTCTGTGTTTTTGAGTGAATGATAGGAGTTAAGATGTCTTATTTTGCAGAGCTAATTTGTCCTGTTTTTAATGCTGTTAGACATCAACATGCATATTTATTTCTCTCTCCTCTTTTTAGCAAGACCATTTGTTACAGACTTTTGTTTGTGTCCCCTTCAGAATGCATATGTTGAAACTCTAATCCCCAAAGTGATTGTGTTAGAAGGTGTATCCATTAGGAGATTTTTAAGTTTAGATGGGGTCAAGGGAGAGGCAATAATAGGATTAATGTTCTTATAAGAAAAGGGATAGACACTAGAGCTTCCTCTCTCTACTATGTGAGGACACAGCAGAAAGGCAGCCTTCTGCAAGCCAGGAAGAGAGCTTCTACCAGACATTGAAACTACAGACACCCGGATATCATATTTCCCAGTCTCCATAACTATGAGAAATGAAGGTCAGTTGTTTAAGCTACTCAATTTATGATATTCTGTATGGCAGCCTCCACTGACTAAGACATAATTTCACTTCTGTTCTTGGGATAAGATTTTGTAATTAACTTCAAGTCAAGAGTTATCCAAGAAACAGAGGGTTGATTTTTATGGTTCTAGTGTTTTATAACCCAACAACCTATTATGTTTTTTTCATATATAAAACAGGTAAGTTGGATTTATCTAGGTGATACATAAACTTAAAGAACCTTTAAAGATTTAATTAATTTATTTGGGAAAGAGAAAGAGAGAGGAAGGGCAGAAGGAGGGGGAGAGAGAGAATCTCAAGCAGATTCCTCACTGAGTGTGGATCCTGATGCAGGGCTTGATCTCAGAACCCTGAGATCATGAGTGAGCTGAATTCAAGAGTCAGACAATTAACTGTCTGAGCCACCCAGGTGCCCCTGAAAGAAAAAAAAAAAAAAAATTTAAATAAATGTCTTTATTTAAATAAATCATTTAAATAAATTAATAAATTTATTTTAAAATAATTTTAAATAAAATGAGGTAAGGCAATCAAAACTGTGGGAATAGAATTGAGAAATGCTTTTTGAAGATAATACAACATATCTCCTGTTTGCAGATACAGAGAAGAAAAGAGATCAAATAGCTTGTTAGGGACACAGTACAGTAATGGTGGTGAGGATTGAAGCCCTTATTCTTTCTGCAGTATCATATTTTCTTGCTACATTGGACATTCTATCCTGTTACTCCTTTTTCTCCTTTCTTCTCTCATTAGTCAGTAGTTTTCTCTCTCACAGCTAAACCCTGGAAATTGAGAAAGAGAAAGACAAAGATCCCTGGCATAACATAAATAGCAAATGGCTCTATTGCCAATAACAGAGAAATTGAATTCACATCTTTCTGACTCAGAGAACATGCAATGCATTTAAATTCTCTTACTTTCTCTTTTCCCTTTCTGTCTAATAATAATTTTCATTATTCCAACAACAACAATATTACCATATTTATGCTGAATGAGGTGAAGGGGTTAACTTTGCTTGCTTTAGAATCTATTTCTGGCTCCTCTTGGCACAAAGATGAGAAGGGTATTAATTGAAAGAAGGAAAAAAAATACCTTGGTGTCCACAATATGTTTTCACATTCTGGGATCCTAGAGTGATATTGGGCCCTAGTACAAGGGGGAGTAAATTCCAACCTTCATGCTTATAACATGTAGTAACTTCACTATCAAGACACTTATATATCTATATCTATCTGTCTGTCTATTTATTATTATGGTTTTTGCCACTCTTCCTCAACTTTTTAAGTTTATACCTTAAGACGTGGAGGATTATTTTCTAGAGGCTAGAAAGCCAATTCTCTTTTACTTTCCTGTCCTGTCTTTAAAAATGGGGAGTTTATTTTAAACAGATATATTTATTCCATAGTGAGGTAGAGGGAGTGTTGGATTATGAACCAAAGCTCAAGTTCTATTCATGTCTAACACTTTTGTTTTGTGATTCTACCTGGTCAGTCATCTATGAACTTATAGTTCCTGAGAACATTTAGAGGATGTGGTATGTAACACACATAAAATCTTGTTAAAAACAAAGAAGAAAGAGTCAAATCAGGTAAAACTATGAAGCTGTTGATTTAAATATGTGGTAGTTGTTAGCGCCTGATATGTAATCAAGTCAACTGATAAGTATTTTGTGACACATTTGGAACTCCCAACTGAGTTGGTATCAGATCTCTTCCTGTGCTCTGGGTATGGAGAAGAGAAAAGGAGATCTGCTGATGAGATCCAGAGGAGGAAAGGCTCATAAATTGTGAGGGAGTTCTCTTCCTCAACTCAAGACCTGAACAATACTGAACCAGTTTCACAGAGCTGGGAGTTAAGTGACAAGTCATCATCAGTGCAACAACAGTGGCACATTACCTATGAGTTAGTTATTTTCAGTTATGTGCCAGACACTATAGAAAGCAATTAGTATGCATGGTCCCATTTCATTTATTCACTCAATGCATATTCCAAAGTATGTATCATGTCCCAGTTTCTGTTCTGGGCATTGAGATGGCAATGGTGAACAAGGAAGACAAGTAGATGGTTTCATAGAGCTAAATTTTAGTAGGAAGGCAGATAAAGGAGAAACAAGGAAAATAATAAGATTATTTCAGAAAGTATTGTGCTATGAAGAAACATTTGAAATGAGACCTGTATAATGAGAAGCTAGACTTAACAAAGATCAGGGAAAGGCCCAATCTAGATAGAGGAAAGATCGGGATGCAGAAGGTCAGTGAATATGGAGACCATTTGGATTATCAAGAAATTCAAAGAAGGCCAGTATGGCTGGAGCATGGTGAATGAGGTAGAGAGGGATGACCATTGACACTGAGGAGGTAGGCAAGTGTCACATCTTACTGTGACTTGTATGCCATGGGAAAGAGTTTGGATTTAATTTTAAGTGTAAAGGAATAGTTTACACAGGAGAATGGCATGATCTGGTTTATGTTTTAAAGTGATCATGCTTGGGCACCTGGGTGGCTCAGTCAGTTAAGCGTCTGCCTTTGACTCAGGTTGTGATCCCAGAGTTCTGGGATCAAGTCCTCCATTGGTCTCCCTGCTCAGCAGGGATCCTGCTTCTCCCTCTCTCTCTCTACACCTCCTCCCTGCTAATGCTCTCTCTCTATCTCAAATAAATAAGTAAAATCTTTAAAAAATTAAAAATAAGTAGTGACCATGCTTTGGTTAGGTAGAGTATGGTTTGTAGAGTGGTCAAATGTAGAAGCAAGGGATGAATGTGAGGCTTTTAGAGTACTTGGCAAGAAATGCTCTTGGCTTGGAAAGAAGTTGTAGGTGTGGAGGCAGAAAGGAGTAGGAGGTTTGCTGGATGAGATTTGAGGGATTGCTGATAGGATGTGCTGAATGACTGAGTGTGGTTTTTAAATGTAAAGAAAAATCAATATAACAGAGAGGTGGACATACTAATTTTGAGATGCAGTTTTAGTTAGGATATTGGTTGGACTGCTGAAAAACACCCAAATATAATGGAGGCTTAAATAAGGTAGACCTTGTTTGTAATAGTCTGAACATAGTAGTAATTCAGGACTGAGGTGATAGGGCATGATGGGGACCTAGGGTTCCATTATTTTGTTCTGCTATCTGCAACATTAAGTTTCCTTCCTATGGTTTAAAGTAACTGCTCTGGATCCTTCTATCACTTTCCAAGCAGTGGGAAGGGAGGAAAGGAAGTAAGGGGGTACATTTTTTTCTTCTTAAGAAAACACCTCTAAAGTTGCATTTATCACTTCAACCCTTACCCCATTCTCCAAAACCAGGATATATAGTCCCACATACCTGAAAGTGGAGGTGGGGGGGGGTAGGAAAATGTGTCTTTATCTGGGTAGCTACATGACTGAGAGCAATGACAGAACTGTTAGGACTAAGACTGAGAGCATCTGTGTCAACATGACTGACTTGTTTGTTCCAACCCAGAAAAGATAAGACTGTAAATCAATAAATAACTTCACTATTTGCTTCAGGAAATTCTTATAAATCAATTTATCTGAGACAACAGTATTATACTCATCTGTTCAAACAAGTTGCTTATCAAACAAAAGTTTACTACTTAATACTTATTTCTAGAACCTTCCCTTACCAGGTACACCAATCCTGAACTGTTATGTCCTAAACTTTGTCTGATCCCAGTAAGTTCCCTTTGAAAAACCTGCTTTAAACCAATTTAAGCCAGAATCCAAACCTATAAATATCTCACTTCTAATCTCTCCCTACTGATATACTAACTTTGTCAAGGTAGTGTTTTTCCTCCCTTACTAAATTGAGTTTAAATAACCTTAGGTTTTGCTTTATTGAGATTACTCATATTTTAGAAATTTCTACTCTCTTGAGGTTCATAAGAGTCCAGCTGAGATGGCTTTCAATGCCACAGCATAAGACCCTTAAAACCTCCCATTATCAGAATTGTGAGGCAAGTCCTGAATTGGATTTGAGCTCAAATTATTTTTCACTGAGCCACAAATGTTAAGTTTATATTTCTCCTTAAGAGTGATTTCCCTTGTCCTATGATAACTAATTTGATTTATGAACTCTCAGCCTTGATGAAAACTTGCCTTATGGCTAATAAGGGTACTGTTTTGTTTGACCTTATCTGTTCTTGCCTCATTGTGCTTTAAATTTATGAGAGTGAATGTTTAGGGAGAAGATTGGTATAGACTTGATAAGTCCATCTATGAAAACAAATCCAGAAAGTTTTGTTGGGCATCCTTGAACACTGTTTTCCTTGGGTCACTTTATCCAGACAAAAGATTTTTTTTCTCAATCTTGTATTTGTATCTCTAAGAACCACTATGTTTGGTCCCATGTACCAGGAGACTGCAGTTTGGTCAGATTCTTAGAGTGATGATTAGTCTGGTGGCTAGATTCTGCAGACATGAAGTTGCATGCCTTGCACTCTTATTGCTCATGGCAGTGCTCTTGAGACTGTCTCTGTCTAAACCAAAGTTTGTTCCTCCTCTGGGCTTCCTTACATATATTTATGATATCACCCTATTCCATGTGACTATCACTGAATGGCACAATTTCATTAAGGATCACTTAGAATTGTGGGAGTTGCTTCTGGAGATCTTTGATATGAATAAATTCATTTGAGAACTGTCATACTATGAAAAGGGAGTACAATTTCAAACACTCATTGGTCTTTAATTTTTGATTGGTATGAAGAAGCTTTCAAAATAAATTTAGATTCCAAAATTGCTTCCTTAGAAAATTCTTTGGTGAAAACAAAAATGTGGAAAATCTAAAATGAGATTTCCCTTAATCTCTCCAATTCAAGGCAGGGGAACAGATTCTCTCCTAGAGTACCCAGAAAAAATGCAGCCCTACTGACACCTTGATTTTCACCTAAATGGAACCCATTTTGGCATCTGGTCTCCAGAAATGGGGACAAAAATCTGTGTTGTTTCAAAGTACCAAGTTTGTGGTAGTTTGGTGCAGTAACAATAGGGAAATAGAACTAATAAATGCGGAAGCAGATTTTTGTCTTGTCTGACACTAAAGTACATGATTTTTAATCAGCCTAGATAGTTTACCAAAATGAAAATCATCAAACAAACAAAGCTCAAAAACCCCAATGGGGCTTAAGCCAAAATGGAAACCAAGATAAAGAACTAGGAATCCAATGGTAAAATCTGATTAAAAAAAAAAAAAGTGTGTATGCTGTGTGTTGTTGGTGGTGGTGGTGCTCTATAGTAAGAGCAGTTTTATTAAAAAAAAAAAAAAGGAGCCTCACATAAACACTGGCTATATTACATTCTCTTCAAAGTGTTTAACTGGAAAGATCATGTAAAAATTGCCCAAACAGAGCAGGCACTATCCACAGTAACCAACATCTCAGAAACATCCTCTTTGAAAAGTTCCTCTATGTTTAATTGATTTTCATCTCTATTCATTTCAGGCAAGCTTTCGTTAAATTTAATGTGGTTCAATATAAAGTTATTATCAGTAGAAAAATATTTTTTATCATGCTTTATCTTTCAGATTCTTCTGGTTAACAGAAATGTTTTAGCCACCTCAGATAGCTGTAGGTCACTTGATAAACTGAACTTGGAAAGGAGTAATCTTTGTTTTCTACAGTTCTATCCTTGTATACCCATGATGGTACTATAACAGACTTGCTAATTAGTCTAAAGACATCAGACGCCGACATTCCCTAGGTTCTTTGCATCTGCTGCCCATCACCTCTGCCCTCATTGCTATAATTGTCTACAACTATCTACAACCAACTCCCTCTACACGCAAATATCCCTTTCAGTTATATCCTAAAGATGCTAGAAAAAGAGAAATTTTAGCATAGATCCTACTCCATATTTATATATGCTGTTGGCATGTCTCTTTATCCCTGATTTGTATTTATGAAAACAGATTTTGAGATTCCAAAGTCCTACCAAATATTTATTTTCATCTCTGGATCACCTCTTCTCCTTTTCTCTGGTTCCTAATTACATCAAAAAGAGAGATATCTGAGAAAATACATGTGGTTTCACTGAGCATGTATAATTTTCTTTTTCTTGAGCAGGGTTTTGATATAATTTAAATTCCTATAAAGACACCTGAAATTATTTTCAGTGATAGTGCTTGTATTAATACTACTCACAGGATATTCTTTTGTGAAATTATGATAATAAATTCCCACATGTTCTTGCTAAAAAATCAAACTCTAATCCTCTCCTCTGCCCTTTGTATCTCCCAAATGAAATTTTGGAAGGTGCACATCTGTTTTTCTCTTGGCGGAAGATACAAAGTACTCAATCTGGTAACCGTTTTCAGCACTGAGTATGTTCAGCAGGAAGGATGACAGACTCTCCCAGGCAGGAGTTATTCCTTCTGGGTACAACAGATATAAAGGTGGACAATGGAAATTATAGTCCTCTTCAGATAATCTGCTTTTTAATTCTGATAAATCAGAAGCCACTCTTCACAACCTCGTAAACAGGAAGAAATACGATCTGTTGTTCTCTTATCAAATTGTGTATTTATTTTTTGATTCAATAAGGCATGGGATTGATAAAAAATCTCCAAATGTTCTTAAGTCTATTCTCCAGTCGCTTGGTTGCTTTCCACAGAGATTCCCACTGTAACCACGAGGCATATATTTTTCTCCATGTTCTCTTCTTATGTTTTATAATACTAGGCAAAACTTGAACACTATAATTGGGGGCCATTTTAAACAAAAAAATTGCCAACAAAAAGCACAAAAAAAAAAGATGTAAAAAAATGTGGCATGAAACAGACCTCCAAAAGAGCACTTGTTTACAGTATGAGAAATCAAAGGAGAAGGTAGAGTTGCCTTGTTCACCTCCGCTGGGAAGGTGCGCAGTAGGTGACTCAAATACTCTGCGGCTCTGTGCATATGCAGAAATGAATGCAAAAGCCCTGTGGACATTGATTTTGGTGTCACAAAGAAATTTTACTGAGTAGATGAATCTGCAAATGCAGAATCTGTGAATAATGAGGACTGATTTCCTTAACATATCCTTAACAAATACCTTGGCAATATCTCCGAATAGTACAGAGTGCTGTTCCATTGTTTCAGTTACATTTTATTCCATTTATGAATGCAACGCAATCTCTTTTTTAAAAAAATATTTATTTTTAAAGATTTTATTTATTTGACAGACAGAGATCACAAGTAGGCAGAAAGGCAGGCAGAGAGAGAGAGAGAAGGGGAAGCAGGCTCCCTGCTGAGCCAGAGAGCCCGATGCAGGGCTCAATCCCAGGACCCTGAGATCAGGATCTGAGCCAAAGGCAGAGAAGAGGCTTAACCCACTGAGCCACCCAGGCGGCCCAACATAATCTCTTTTAAGCAAACTCTTGCTAGAAGAGATTTAGATTATTTTGTTGTTGTTGCAAACAATGCAACAAGAAATATTGTTACACAAGTTATTTTGTATATTTGTAGGTATAACTGTAGTATATATTTTTAGAAATAGGATTGCCAGATCAAAGTATATGTGAATTTTTCATTTGGATAGATATTTCCCTTGCTGCTTTGTTACTTTTTAAATTAAAAAAAAACTGCTTTGCTAAAATATTCCTCTGTAGATTTTGTAAGCAAACATGTCATCTAATTTAATAATAATTAAAAAAACCGCTCTGCTAAAATATTGCTCTCTAGATTTTATAAGCAAACATGTCATCTTTTAATAATAATAAAACATGTCATTCTTTTAAGAAGGAATATCATATTTTTAAGTGGAAATCTAAAACTTGAATTGAGCTCCATCCTGTTGGGGGGGGGGAAACAAGATTCTTTTGAATTGATTTTGATTCTATGAGACAAAAGTAAGCGGGAAAAAAAAAAAAGAGAGAGATGGTGTATTTCACCTCTCTTCGTACTGGTTGCCGAGACTTGGTAGAAGGCCAATGTGTTTCAAACAGCACATGATGATTAATAAGTGATGACAAGGTTCAGAGACAGTCACACACCCAGGCTGCTTCAGGCAGGTCCCATCCCACCATGATTTTTTGGGCAGCAGACTTATTGGTATTGGCTAATAGTAACATGAATTCTATGAAGGTCCAGAGAAGGAGATATGCCACATATTCTTCCTGTCAAATAAAAATGTGGAAAGAGATACAGGATGACCTTGCATACATGATAGCTGGCCTACTGCGGATTGCAAGATTACTTAGAACTGTCAGAAAAGGAGTATATTTTGGCACTACTTTTTTGATCAAGGCTCTCTAATTTCTGTCTTCAGCATAAACCCAAGCAGGATGGTATTGATATTTGGTCTGATTTTTTGACATTTTCTTCCTTTTACCTATGTGACTAAAAGAGCAGAAACATTGGGGTTTTGTTAATGGAAGGAGGCAGTTTGATAAGACCGCTCATTCCACAAGGATCTGGGGACATGATAGGCTTGAAATTCAAGAAATGTTCTTTGAATAAGAAGCTTAAGGCAAAATGTGGAATGTAGATTTAGGTAGGTGATAAATTCAAGAACTATTTATGCTTAGAAAATAGTCAAATCAGAAGCAGGTTGCTAGAATCAGATGAACCACCAAGGAAGGGAGTAAAATATCAGAATCGGGCAATGAATCAGAACAGATGGGTCTTGGAGGGCCAGGCAGGCACTGAAGCTGAAAATAAGCTTGACACATTGGATTATCAATTATAGATCCACTAAAAATTGAAAACAGTGATTAAGGAATGAAGGCAAGTTGTGTAGCTTATAAATTTAACAGAATGGATTCATACATTGACTAATGAGCTGTCTCACTGTGGTACGTTTAGGTTTCTACCGGGGTGGGAACTAATTTCGAACTTTGGCTGTCCTGGATTTTATAGCTGAACTTAAGCAGAGCACAAAGTAGCACAAAGGAGCATAAAAAACTTTAGATCCTGTATTTGTTCAGTTTCTTAGAAAAATTCTGTGTATCAATATTATAAGTTCTGCTTAAAAAATACCTCAGAATGCTACTGTCTACAGGACCAATATAAGCTATTGAATATGTCATAGAAGAGATACTGTTTTTATGCCCAGCCATCATTTCTGACTTACCTCCCAGCATTCCACCATATTTACCCTGAACTCTAACCACTCCAGATCACTAGGATCTCCTTTTAATATGTTCTCTCTTGCCTGAGATGCTGTATATCCTGTCTCTTCTGCTACCCTTCCTCTTATCCACTTGTAAGACTTAGTCCTTTCTGAGGCCTTCCCTAACCATCACAGTAGAGCTAAGTGCTTCTGATCTCAATTCCAATGACATCTTGCGCAAAAGGCTTTCTTGTCTCATCTCTGCTGTCATTAACATTATTATTCTCATATGATAGATGTGGAAATTAAAGCTCAGATTAAAGCAAAAAGGTACCTGTTCTGGGGATCAGTTATTCCCAAGCGGTAATCACTGATTGATCTTCAAGAAGTTTCATTGTCTATATTTTCTAGTATGGTACATTTGATATTTGGTCCTTTTATATCTGAATGGGATAAAGTATATGCCTGATTATCAAAATACAGTGAAAACAGTTTATTTTTAAAGTGAAAGGCCATGGGCACCTGGGTGGCTCTGTGGGTTAAGCTTCTGCCTTTGGCTCAGGTCATGATCTCAAGGTCCTGGGATCGAGCCCTGTGGGCTCTCTGCTCAGCAGGGAGCCTACTCCACCCCACCTCTGCTTGCCTCTCTGCCTACTTGTGATCTCTGTCGAATAAATAAATAAAATCTTAAAAAAATAAAGTGGAAGGCCAATAACCTTGAATTAAGGGCCAGTAAAATTATATATTTCTCATGTAATAATGTCTCTTTTATTTACCTTCGATTATAACTGTAGACCATCTGGTGGTCTTGTCTATCATCCCATTTAGTCGTTGCAATAATATCTGGAACTAGTGTGGATTACAAACTACCGAACAAGTTCCCTGCTCTTTTTCCTCAAAACAAACCATTAGGATAGTTTTCTAAGAATTATTAGAGACAAGAAGATATGATTTACCCAAAGTGATACAGTCAATAGCTGTGATGTGACTCAAACACTTTTCTGATTCTTTATACGCTGCTTTCTCTCTTATGCTCTTACATAAGTAAACTTTCTGTTGATTGTCCACATAAATTCTCTGCTAAATTTCTACAAATTGAATATTGCCTGGTATAATAATAAAGAATGAGCACTTGGAATTTTGTAAGGGCATGAATGTCACTCTACACATTCAAGCAAGCAAGAAACAATACACGTTTTTATTTTCCACAAATCAGCTATTTCTATATCAAGCCCACTATTCTATCCAGAGGACAGGAAACGTAATCTCAGTAGTTCTTTCTCAGGGTCTGGGGCTTCATAGTGTTAGATCTTTCAGAGAAGGTCACCAAGTCATAGCTCATAAGTTACCCTGAGACATCCAGTATTCTCAGGGGTGTGGCTGTCTGTGGCTTTGTGCCTGTGACCCAGAAAGACACTCCTCTCTGGGGGCTTGTCTGCACCATGCCAAGGGGTTCACTAAAATAGACCTCTCTCCTTCTTCCCTTCCCAAAAGTGAATGAAATATATAGTTTTAGTGTGTGTGTGGGGGCGGTTGAAAACATGGCTAAGGGAATCTCTCCCCACCAGTTCTTCTAATCAATCTGCCTCTACTTTCAATCTGCTTTTTTTTTTTTTTTTTCCTTTTTCAAAAACCTTGCTAAATTTTCTAAGGGCTTAAGTTTTTGAAAAAAAAAAAATGAGAAAGACTTGCAAGCTAGTCATCTTTTCAGGTCTTTCACATACCTTACTTCCCCTGAGCTGGCTTGTTGTTTGAAACAGGAAAGAAGTCAGGTGAAGTATGCAAGGTGAGGAGAAAGGGGGAAATACAGTAGGACAAAAATTGTAAATCAATCTAAAAAAAAATTCTCAAAATAACAATATCACCCATCAATATTTTTAACCTTACAGTAAACAAATTTCCATATCATAGATGCAGTTATAGAGCATAGAATTAAGAGGAAAAAAAGTAAGGATATGACATAATTGCATAATCTTCAAGATATTTCAACATCAAGCTATTGAGTCTGAAAATATGCTTATTGTATCAGATATTAACAAACATGTGACCTTAAAACTTGGACAAATGAGTAATTTGCCTATAATATTTTAATTAAATTTATTCAATAATATCTATTTGGTTTCTGAACTCTTATATAGATTTTCTTTAGGAAAAAGGTAAATTCTCTCTAAACATTTGATGCTTTCATCCTGTGTAAATGTGGAACTCTAGAGTTTTTTAATTCCTTTATGAACTTTAGTTTCCTTATATAACTTTCGGGTGGGAAGGAGAGACTTCCATGACAGTTTCTAGGTAGGAGGGTATCTTTTATCTAAACACTCTCAACTTTGAATCCTAACATTTACTTCTCTCCAGAGAGGGAGAGTGAGTTCCCTTGCTGTTAACTTTGGCAGAAGACCTGGGAGTCATTTCTTAGCCTTTCCTTACCTTCTCTTTAAGTCAAGCTGCCTGTAAAAAGCAGGTTTCTTAAAAAAAAAAATGTTTTTAAGATTTTATTTATTTATTTGACAGAGAGTACAAGTAGGCAGAGCAGTAGGCAGAGGGAGAAGCAGACTCCCCGCTGAGCAGGGAGTCCGATGTGGGGCTCGATCCCAGGACCCTGGGATCATGACCTGAGCCGAAGGCAGTCGCTTAACAGACTGAGCCACCCAGGTGCCCCAAAAAGCAAGTTTCTGACTTCTGACTTAACATCAGTTTGAGAGGGGAAGGCTCCTCGTGGGGAGTTCTGCCAAGTTCAGCTTCTGAGCAAGTGGGTGAATTGACCAACTCTGGGCAGGAAGCTGTTGTAGTTCCCTTTCAAAGCCATGTTAATTGATACTAGTTTTATCAGTAATATAGATGATTTTTTAAACCATTCATTCTGTCTAACTTTTGTCTTATTTGTTAATTAGTTCACCCAGTTGAGTGGAAAAAAACAATGACTTAATTAATTAGTTCTCTTTTAGAAAACTAACAATTACTTTGAACTAGTTATTCAGTTTCTAGAATTAAAAGCTGTGCCTCATATGGAACAAGAGCAACTGGCTGAAAAGTTCAAACAAAATAATAGTAATAATAATAATAATGATAATCAACTTTTCAACACATTGCCAAATAAGGATGACTGTGTTGATTTTTAAATTTAATTCCTAATTTGAGGTCAACTAAACCTACCATTCATTTTGTTGTCAGAGTTTCAGTGTCTAATACAGTTAAATCCATTTTATCTATTACTTTTAAAATTTCCAATTAAAAAGCAATCTCACTTATTTCACAAACGTTTTTGAACAAGGCTCAGAATGTACTTTTATATCCTTAAACCCAATAATTTCCTTTTCTCTTCTAACTCCTTCATTAAACACCTCTTGTACAGTGATACTGATTGGTATAGCCTTTGCCTTTTTGGGTATTTTGAATAATCCTGAAAGTGGCGAATAGAAAAATGTGGACTTGTTCATTCTTGATTTTATTCTATTAATGTGGCTGCAGAACCATGGCAGAATTAAATTGCTATGATCTTACCCAGTGTTGGTAAGCTGTGGTCTAAAGATGGAATTTTCAGTCAAAATCTCTATTTAGTGTTCCTTTGTATTACTTAAAAATGATCTGTTTGTATGGAAATAATAGTGAAAATCTAATGATTTTTTTGCTATCGGGATCAAAATGAACACAGGTAGAAGATACTTGAGTTGGTTTTCTTTTCTTTCTTTTTTTTTTTTTTTTAAAGAGGCAATGTGGATCTTTTATTTTTTTTTAAATTTTTTTAAAATTTATTTATTTGTCAGAGAGAGAGAGGGAGAGAGAACAAGTGAGCACAGGCAGACAGAGTGGCAGGCAGAGGCAGAGGGAGAAGCAGGCTCCCTGCCAAGCAAGGAGCCCGATGTGGGACTCGATCCCATGACGCTGGGACCATGACCTGAGCCGAAGGCAGCCGCTTAACCAACTGAGCCACCCAGGCGTCCCTGAGTTGGTCTTCTTAATAAAAATTAACATTGACAAAGTTGAAGACAATCAAAATTTTTATAAAGTGATGAGGCAATTGAGTATGACTATAATTTTAGATCTTGCCTATATATATGGAGACCTTATGTAAATTTCTTGTGTAAATTTCTTAGAGCTCATAGCTTTTAATAATAATGTGTTGCTTTGTATATAAATGTAAGGGAAAAATAACAAAATATGAGTATATGGTTTAAATGGTTTTGTGCATGTATTTTCTACATCTTATCTCTTATTTACTGACTTTTCATTTAGAGTGATGTTAAAATGAACCCATGGTTTGTTCCAGTATTATTTAATGATAATTTAAAATCTTAATTCCTTAAGTAGCGTTGGCCATGGAAGAAGTAAATTTTGGACTGAAGGCCTTTTTCCATTACACTGCCATAGTCAAGTCTTTCCACAGTCATCTGGTCATGGGTTTTTTTTTGTTTGTTTTGGTACTGAGATTCTTTTATGATTATTACTAACTCATTGGTAAGACCAAGTATGATTATTCATTAATAGCCTTAATAAGTTAGCAGCAGAGGATGAGTCCTCTCTAGCACATTCTTTAGGAATGAGTGATCTAGCAAGGAGATTTTTAAGTGCTAAATGAGACTAATAGAAAATTTGTTTGTGATATTTAGAGCATAACAGGCCAAGAGAAGAGGAATATGAAGTGACTTAGGACCTTCACATGATTACTTAGCCAATCATTTATATAATTAAGTATTTCTTCAGCACCTACTATAGCCCAGACTCTACCATACAAGGGTTAATGTTGCAGAGCCTCATGCAGCTTTCTAGGTCATCCATTTTAGTGTCTCTTTCATTTTATATAGGCCACTGTCTTCTTCAGTGTTTGTCTCTCCTGTTAGAATTTAAGTTCTATGGAGGAGTTTCCGGTGTTAAATGCCCATAAGCTAGCATTGTGTCTTGGATGTTGTAGCTCAATAAATATTTGTTGAGTCAATGAACGGATAAGACGGGCCCTGCTTAGTGATGGAGAAATAAGATGAAATAGCACATGGACCTTGCCTGTATTCTAGCTTAATGTCTATTCAGGAAATTATAGTAAATCCAGTCCTGTCATCTGAGTGATCAAAGGATCTTTAATGTTATTAATCCTAAAAAAACCCTAATTTCTTATGGCTAAATTTTTCCATTTCAACACCATAAGTAAATATTATATTTCTATGTCCTTTCCATGGGGCTAAGAATATATTACCACATCTGATATATTGTTAACATCTTCTCTTGTTTCTCTCATTAAATTAATGTAAATCAGGTATTTTTTGTGTGCTGATAGCTTTTTTTCTTCCTTTTTTCTTTTCTTCCTTCTTTCATTTTTTCCATCTTTTTTTTCCTTCCCACCCCCCAAAATCACTATAGAATTGGAATACTTGATTATCTTTCTGAATTAATGTATATGAAGAATTTAAAAAATATATCTGAAGAGTGTCTGAAAATTTGGAGGCCATCATTTCTTAAAAGGTTTTATTTTGTTGTGTATTTACGTCCACCTGCTGATGTTAGAGGTTTGGTACGTTTACATATTACATTAAACAATTAAAGGTAAATCTGTCACAGTTGTTGCAAAGGTCCTTAAATTTTTAGTTCAGAGGTGTAAAAATTTGGCAGAGTAAGCTATCTCCCCAGTAACTCTCTTGGCAATTAATAAAGCTCAGCATCTAATTGTGTACAAGTTGAAAATGTATCTGCACTGAGGCTTGACCAAAGGACATGCCTAATAAAACACATATGTGTCTTGCGTGCATTCACGTTTAGAACTAGCCAAAGTAATGATGCTGTCTTCAGTGTTGCCGAAGAACAGTATTATTCTAGTTGAAATAAAATTGCATTGTAAGAAACTGCTATGAGGTGACCAAGGACATGCAATGCTTATTACTAGGAAAGTAGCATCGGTGGTAAAACCACTTCTCCAGGTGCCAACCTGAATTATGTCACAATTAGAAAGGGAAAGTCTCAGGAAATAATGCTGAATTGCGGATGGGGACTGTTGGCTTTTTGGCCTCTTTGGACCTTTGCCCAATTCAGTGACTTTTCATTAATTATGTTGTCAGTGCAGCAGACCCTGGTAACCTGAAAGAGCCCATCTACTCCTTGGAGGAAAAGATAATGGAAAAATCTACAAAGTATTTGCCAACCAAGTACTTGTCAGAAATATTTACTACCTACTTAAGTCAGTGTGAAAATAAAGGAAGTCAAGAAAAAATAGGGACTTTTTTTTGACCAGAGATTCTTGGTACTCACAGAGCATAAAATTTACAAGGATTTGAATTGCTACATGTGAGTTTTTTTCCTTCCTATTCCTGGAATTCACTTAATGTATGCAAAATTGGAAACATGGTATTGTAGCACTATATACCTCCATGAATCATAGGTAATTCCTATTTACTATTCCTTTTTTTTCTTAAAAAAATGATAAATGAGCAGTTCTTCAGTTCATCACAGAAATAAATAGATTTTCTATCCATATTGTCAGGTGGATCAAAAGATGAAAATTTATACCTAATTTTGATGAATTAACAAAAAATATAAAAGGTAAAATCAACATTTTTAGGCATCTATATTATTCAAAAAATAAGTTCAAGTATATTTCTTCACTATGTGGCCATTAATATTAGTATTAATTATATACATCTTTAGCTTCCCAGGAAAAAGAAAACAGATAACAGACAAGTATTTGATATATATTGCATGTAACATCTGAAACATAAAAGGTATATTAATATCCAATAAACAATATCAAATAGTAGAAGATAAGGAGACTATACCTCCATATGAATTATTTATGATACTAATTACATATTACATACTAACTTTTCAAAGTGGAAAAGGTTGTAATGTCTTTCTGATTATATAAATTATGCATACTCATAAAATGAATGCTTTTAATAAGTAAAACAATAGAGAAAATGGGAATAAGAAAATCAGCACATCAAATTCCACAATTCAGAGATAATTTTAATTTACATGTATTGGTCCTTGACTATTTCATAGATACTTTAGAGTCAACAAATCCAAAGCAAAATTCAAATCTTCTACCATGTTTCTTATTGTCATATATTCTCCATTTCAGTATTTATCTGGCTCAAGCAACACACCCAGGTCTAATGGCTGGTTAATTTTTCTTCCCGACTTCCAATATTCAGTGGATCAAGATCAATTCTGCTCCTCAAGCATTGGCATTTATTCACTTCTCCCCATTTATACATCCACCCTCTAGTGTAAGTAAACATTAACTCTTGTCTGGTACATCCAATATCCAACTATCCAGCTTCCTTACCTTCCCTTGATTCCCCCAAATCCAGTGATTCCCAGATGGGGTAATTTTGTTATCCAAGGGACATTTGTTTGTCATTTTATTGGTTACAACTACTCACAATTAGTGGGAATGGTGCTACTAGCATCCAGTAGATACAAGTCAGGGATACCAATAACCATTCTATATTGCCTAGAACACTCCTCCACAAAAAATAATGCAAATTTGATTAGGCCAAACTCTTGCTTGAAATCTTTTGATTCTTCTTATTGTTTTAAAATTTACATCCAAAAGTTTTGTTTTGTTTTTTAAAGATTTATTTATTTATCTGAGAGAGATAGAGAGGGAGAGTGTGGGGGGTGGAGAGACAGAGGGAGAGGGAGAAAGGATCGTAGACTCCATGCTGAGTATGGAGCATGATGCAGGATTTGGTCTCAAGACCCTGAGATCACAACCTGAGCTGAAACCAAGTGTCAGATGCTTAACCAACTGAGCTACCCAGGTGCCCTGCATTCAAAAGTTTTAAGTTGGCCTACTTGCTTACCTTGCCAGATTTATGATATAAAGTGTTCCTTCTCATTTGTCTGGGTTGGGACATACTCAAATTTTTCCAATTTCCTTAATCTCACTGAATTCTTCCGGAAGGGTATTTTTGTTTGTTCTAGTATCTCTCTGGAATGCCTTTGAACCCTCTTCCTCCTTATGGCCCAGGTAATCTTACTCATTTTCAAGTCTGGGTTTAAATGCTACTTTTTCAGAAGCCTTTCCTAATTCCTGAGACCAATTTAGTTCTTGTACTGTACATACTCTTAGCATTCTATATTTCTCTTTCATAGCACTCATAAAACTTATTATTCATCCACTCTTCCATTATATGGCAAACTGAATGAAGGTGTGAACTGGGTCTATGTTGTTTATCTTCCTATTTCTAGTGTTTGGCACATACGAGGATCTCAAATTGTTGCTAGATTAATCACTACTATGGAAATCAATCTCATTGATGTTTATTGTCATAATGCTATTTTCATAATAGATAAGTTTGATTTTTTCCCATCTTATCTTTGCTCCAGACTGCTTTGTTGGTTTCCTTGTCTTTTAATTATGCTATATGGTCTGTTCCCCAGTCCCTACCCATCACTCTCAGTAATTTTTAGGTATGCTGCATGTTTTAGATCAACTAATTATTACTTATATAACCTTAAATAATAATTACACATTTTATATATTTCCTAAATTATGAACTTTTGAAATTAAGGAGTAGACACTGAATTCCTTCATCATCTGCAAAGATGATGAAATTCTTCACTTCTTTTTTTCTTTTCTGGCAAAATGATCTTAGACTTTGGTGCTCATCTATTATTCAATTTTATTACTGTTATTACTTTAATTATTTCTTCATAGTATTCTTTTAACTTTTGCAGTGGTGTATAGTGATATATATGGTAATAGTGTGGTAAAAATGAACACTACCAATATTTAATGTAAATCTGTGTTTATATTTATTGCCTGTTTCCCACTGGTCTGCTCATACCATAAATCCTTCATTTGTTACTTCTGTACTTGAATATGTTTGTTGCCTGGATTGGACTAAATTTTCCCAAGAATTATCTGTCTACCTACTTACTTATCTATTTATCATTTATCAATTTCTATATTCCCTGAATATTTGAGAATCCCTTCATATGTGATCAATAACTGCAATGGTTAAATATGTAATTTGTCCAGAATTTTTCCCCTCAAAATTTTGTAGAACTTGGTACATTGTCATTAGAGGTTGATGAGAATGTACAGGCAAGTCCTATTTTTCTTCTTACTGGTTGATGATCTCTTCCTTTTTTTGTATCTAGGTTAAGATTTTCTTCTTGATCATTGAAGTTAAAGACTAGCATTATCAAGATTTATCTTGTTTTTTGTTACTCTTTTCTTTCTCTGATGAGGAGGGTCTATTCAATTGCAAACTCAGGTCTTCTTTAATTTTCTGTAGGTTTTCCCTTTTAGAAATACATTTTGTTTCATTTGTTTACATCTCTCATTTAGACATATGAAATAGCTGTATGTTAGCTCCTATTTCTTTGCTCTCCATTCCATCATATTTCTTCCAATTTCATCTTTCTCACTATTCATTTTTTTTCTGTGATTTTTCTCAAGATGTCCTTCACATCAAATTTCAGTGTATATTCTCTCCTCTACTAAGTTTCTATTCTAGGTTAAATGTGCATTTGAATTATTATCCTTTGAATTTCCTTGCTCAATCAATGACTATTTGCAAGTTGATAATTGTTTTATCTTGTTTTCTTACCTAATAACTGATTTTGAATTATTTGTTTTAGAGTACACATCTTCCTTTATACATTTAACAAAATGGATCAGTTATATTAAAATTTCTTCTGCTTTTCTGGAATGGTGAATTAAACCTCTCAAAGTATGATCTTAATCTAGCTTTCCTTGTGGGATGCTTTTTTCCTTCTCCACTCCCACAACTATAATCCACTCTCACTGTATCTTGGGATTATTGGGTAGTTATATATATATATATATATATATATATATTTACATATATATTTATATATTTGTCCAACTCATCTTAGAATAGATGTTCTCTCTTGAAATGTTATATATCCCACTTCCCTATTACCCAAATCTTTCTCTTAAACCTTAAACAGAGATGGATACTGATGGTTTATATCATTTGTTCAGCCACTTATCTGTGTAATATTATGGAACAGTACTTTGAGCAGTGAATGATTGTTTGGGTACACTTAACACCATGCTTCTCTGGAATCATCTACATTAAGAACTGTCTTTCCAAATTGTTGACATATAGTTTTGAATCAGAGAAATGATCTTAAAGTTGTCTTCAAAATCTCTTTACTGAACCATACTGTTCTTTGTCAAGTTTTTTATTTAACTGTAAATCAAGTTTATAAGATATATTATATTCATTGGCTTTTGCTTTGGGATAATTCCAAAACTGTTACTGTTTTTTATGCTTGATGTTAATAAACAACAATGTCCTCTTTCAAAATGTTCCCTGTGTATACTGCTTTAGTCACTGCTCAGATAAAATTATAATGGTGAGATATTTTTGCTTTTGGCCAACAACAAAATAATAGGGACATTTAATCTCTCCTAAGAAACTAGATAATAAGAAAATCTATACAAAGTAATGGTTTTCATATACTTTGGAAAATAGACAGTGTGGTACTGTGATCCTTGAGAAAGGGTAAGAAAACAAGGTTAGCCCAACAATCACTTTGGCTTTCTCCTTGGAAGCATATTCCAAACCTCAGAGCAAGGAGAAGGGTCCTAAGCAGATCATAGTTGAAATTTGTGGGGGTAGATTTTTAAAATAGGGGGTTTACACAGAAAAAAAAACCTTTAAAAATTTGCTGAGATGTCCTATTGGTTCTCTTCTGAATATTAAGTTGAGCATTGACAAAGAAGCATGTGTGAGCTCTGAGCTGCATGGTTCTAGAGCTTGTACAACAGGGTTGGAAGATGTTTAAATTTTTGTTAGCCAGAGTTGAGAGTTCTCACTGACCACTGAAGTCATTCATTAGACACCCAAAAGAGATGATGACTTAGAAATAGGGCTAAGCTTTACCTAGAGTATAAGCTACTCTGTAAGTACTCTAACAAAGTTAAGGTTAATGACACTTTAAAGAGTTTAACTGACACCAGAACTGACTACCAGGCCATTGAAAGAAACTAAGCAATGACTAGGCAATAACTTAAAATTCAAAGTGTTTGGCTTTCAATTAAAAAATATTAGATATGCCAATAAACAAGAAATTTTGACACAAAATTAAGAAAGATCAGTGTATAGAAAAAGTCCACAAGTGAAAGTGAGGGGATGACTAATATGTTATTATACATATGTTCAACTACATAGAAGAAAATATAAAGATAGTGAAGTAAGAAATGGAAGACACAAAAAGAACAAAATGGAACTTCTAGGGAAAATCTAATATCTGAAATGAAATAGTCACTATTGGCATTAGCAGAAGATTAGAAACTTCAAAAGAAAATCAATACACTGAAATCATAGCAACAACAAATACAAAAACTATGCCACATCACACATAGTGAAAATACATTTTGAAAAATAATGAACATAAAATTGGTGAATTGTGTGGCGATACCCAATATTTTAACATACGTATAATAAGAGTCCACAAGGGAGAGTGTCAGAAAAAAGATTTAAAGAAATAATAGTGAAATTATTTCAAATTTGATGAAACTTAAATGCAGTTCCAAAAACTCTCCAAGCAGGATTACAACAAAGAAAAACACACAGGGCACCTTATAATGAAAACTGAGAAAAAACAGTGATAAATGAATTTCATAAAAAATACCTAGAAAAAAATATGCACTGTGTATTGGAGAATAAAAACAAAAAAAAAAACCTATAAACTTTTCATCAGAAACAATGCAAGAGAAAGAACAATGAAACAAATTTATATCAAGTACATAAATAAAGAACAACAACCAACAGTAGTCAACCTAGAATTTTCTACCCTGTGAAAGTACTGAATAGCATGATGTAGACTTAAACCCAATAACAATGATAATTGCATTGGATTTTGATAGTTTAAACACTCTAATTAAAAAAGCACGGGATTGTTAAATGCATTACAAAGGACAAACTATATACTGTCCTCAGAAAACTCTCTTAATATATAAAGAAACATTAAAATTAGAGATGCACCATGTAAATCAAATAATCCTAAAAATGTTGACTTCAAACCAGGAATAAATTCAATTTAATCAATTCACTAGTTAGACTTAGCAGTTCTAGATGTGTGTGTAATTAATAATAGAGGTTTGAAATGCATGAATCAAATGCTGATAAGTGAATGGAGAACTAGCTGAGCTTACAATTATATTTGGAGAGTACATTTTTCTCTCAATAATCAATAGGGCAGGTAGACAGAAAATCAGTAAGGATATTGAAGACTAGAACAACAATGTCAACCAACTTGACCTGAGTAATATTATAGAATATTCCACCCAGCAAATGAAGATTGTACATTCATTTCTAGTGTACATAAAAACATTCTCAAAGCTAGACCATACACTGCTACAAATAATCAAGTCTTGATAAGTTTAGGGGACTGAACTCATTTGAAGTATGTTTGCTGTCTACAACATAATTAAATTAGGAATAAAGCATGATAAGATATTTAGGAAAACTTCAAATATCTGGAAATTAAACAGCATACTAAATTCATAGGTCAAAGAAGAAATCAGAAGGGAAATTAGAAAATATTTAGAAATGAATGAAAGCAAAATATAACAATTATAAGATTCAGTTAGGCAGTTTATAGAGAAAAGTTTATGTCATTAAATGCTTACAGTAGAATAGAAGTAAGATCTAAAATCAGTGATCTGCCCTTCCACCTTAAGAAGCAAGAAAAGAAAGAAAAAAATAAATCCAAATTAAATAAAAGAATGGCTATAATAAAAAATCAGTGAGAGAGAAAATGAAAAAAACTCAGTAAAACTAAGAGCTTATTCTTTGAATAAGCAATAAAATTGAAAAATTTCTAACGATTAATCAAGAGAAAAGAGAGACACAAATTACCAATATAATGAATGAAAGATGGAGATCTACACAGATTCAAAAGACATGCAAGGAATAATAAGGAACTATTATGAGCAATTATATATTAATAAATTGTACTGTTGTACTACCTACATGAAATGGGCAGACACAAATTACCAAAATGGAATAAAAAAGAAATAAAAAATCTAGTTTAGGTGTAATTTAGTGATTCAACATTACACCAAAAAAAGATGAAATTAAAAAATCTAAAAAGCTTTGTATCTGTTAAAGAACTTGAGTTAATAAGTAAAATCTTCTCACAAAGACAACTCCAGGCCAAAATGCATGTGCTGGTGAATTTTACTGATAATTTAAGAAAAGAATAATAATACTAATTCTACCAAACTCTTTCAGAAAAAGGAGCAGGAAGGAATTCTTTCTAGTTCATTGTATGAGGGCAGACATTGAAAAATCTACCAAAGACATTACCAAAAAGATAACTATATACCAAGATTTCTCAAAAATGTATTTCTCAAAAATAAAAAAAATCTATTAAATCTAACAAATCAGATCCAATGATATGTAAAAAAAGGTTAACACATCAGATATATGACTAAGTAGTGTATATACCAAAAATGCAAGGTTGGTTTTGCATTTGGAAATATATTTTACCATGTAAAAGAGTAAAGGAGAAAATCTATATAGTTGTCTAAATAGTGACAGAAAAAACATTTGACAAAAATTCAACAACTATCCACGAGGAAAACTATCACCAAATTAGAAACAGAAGAGAACTTCCTTAATCTGATAAAGAGAATCTTTGGAGAATATAGACCATTGCCATATTTAATCATGAGACTGAATATTGGCTCTAAAGTTGGGCAGAAGGCCAATTGTTCTTTCTCATCTCATCACTGTTATGCAACATCTCAGCAATAAAGTACAAAAAAGAAATAAAAGACATTTAGTTTGGATAGGAAGAATCAAAGTGTCGATTTGCAAATCACATAGTTGTTATTTAGCAAATGCTCTGAAATATACATCAAAGCTATTGTATTTAATAACTCAATTTAAAGTAACAGGACAATAGGTCAATATACACAAATCCAACTTTATTTTTATTTAGTAGCAATGGACAATTGGAGGTAAAATCAAAACCAATATTTGTAATAACATTAAAACCATAAAAAAGGTAATTTTAAGACAACATGTACAAGAATTATTTGCTGAAAACTATAAAACATTGCTGAGAGAAGTTAAAGATCAAAATAAATTGAGAACTCTATGAACTCATGAATCAAAAGACTAAATGTTTGAAAAGTTCTCCAAAAATTGATCTAGAGTCAATGTAATCTCAAGATTTCTGGAGGTATTTATAGAAACTAATGAGCTGATTCTATATTTATATGGGAAAACAAAGGACCTGAAATAGCCAAAAGAATTTAAAAAAATATGATGAACACTGATTTCAAGATTTGTTGTAAAGCTATAATAATATAGCAATCGAAACAAAAACACTCAGAAGTATGGAACAGAATATAGTTCAGAGATAGACTCAAGCATATATGGTCAATTAATGTTTTTTAACCAATGTATCAAAGTAATGCACCGAGGAAAGAATGATATATATATATATATATATATATATATATATATATATATATATTTTGTTTGTTTGTTTTATCAAATTGTGAGTAACAGCTGGTTGATTACCCATATGCAGAAAAGGAATCTGGATCCTTACCTCATACTACACATTAAAATCAACTGAAACTGAATCAGAAAGTTAAGCATAAAATTGAAAAGTGTACAACAGAAACCAATAGGGAAGGAAAATTATTCTTGATCTTTGGATAGATACAATTTTTTTGGGAACAGGACATAAAACCATAAAGCAGAAGAGAACAAACTGATAAAAGGTATGTATCTATAATATAAAACTTTTTCTCACAAAACACTGTTAAGAAAATGAGTATTTTATATATTTATGTAAAAATATTATATATTTATTAATATATATTTTATTTTATATACATTATATACATTTATTTTATATATTTATATATTTATTTTATTTATTTATAAATATATATATTATTTATATATATATTTATTATATATTAATATATATTTATATATTTATTTTATATATATTTTTATGTATATATGAAAGGTGCATGTTCAGAGTACATGAAAAACTCTTACTACTCAATAGCAAGATGAGATAATTAAAAATTGGCAAAAGGTTGAACATACATGGCATTAAAATGTATACACATGGCCAATAATCACATGAAAAGTTGCTTAACATCATTAGCCTTCTGAAAAATGCAAATTAAAACCACAATTAAACTATCACATAATAGTATAATGATTACATTATAAAGTGTATCAAGATTCTATGGAAAAGCTTGTACACAAATGTTACACAGCTTTGTGTATGATACTCTTGATTGGAA
The DNA here is from genome assembly GCA_004024625.1 of Mellivora capensis. NCBI lineage: Eukaryota > Metazoa > Chordata > Mammalia > Carnivora > Mustelidae > Mellivora > Mellivora capensis. The sequence goes on along the minus strand of PISX010013215.1, from coordinate 29,288 downwards.
AAATCTCAAACGTTTTTCAGCAGTTGAGTGCATAAACAAACGGCTGTGAATGTATACAATAGAATAACACTCAGCAGTGTAGAAGAATAAACACACTGTTACAAGCAAACATATGAATGAATCACACAAATCCTGTGAAGATGCAGAAAAAGATCCTGCTCAAATATAAAGACTGATGCAAAATTTTATTTCTATGAACCTCCCAAAGAGTCAAGTTTAATCTAGAGTGAAAGAAAACAGGTCAGTGTTTGCCTGGCACTGGGACAGAAGGTGAAGGATTGATAGAGAGGGGTACATGGAATCTTCTGAGGGTGATGGGAGTACTCTAGTTTACAGTTAAGATTACCCAGGTGAATAAACTTATCAAAACTCATTGAAATACACATTTCAAATGGGTGTATTTCACTTTATGTCAGAAAAACTTAAGTTGCTGTCCTTAAGTGTATTTGCAGGGACAAGGTATCAGTAAACATTCCGGAACTGGAGAATATAAATGGACTTATTTATAAGTATGCACAGTATACATACAACCTGGAGACCTCCCTTTATCTTTTAAGATTTTATTTATTTATGAGACTGATGCACTACCTACTGCGCTAACGAGGCACCTAAGATTTTATTTATTTATTTAGCAGAGAGAGAGATCACAAGTAGGCAGAGGCAGGCAGAGACAGAGAGGAGGAAGCAGGTTCCCCGCCAAGCAGAGAGCCCGATGTGGGGCTCCACCCTAGGACCCCGAGATCATGACCCGAGCCGAAGACAGAGGCTCAACCCACTGAGCCACCCCGGCGCCCCCAACCTGGAGACTCTTAAAAATTATTCAATAGATGTGTGGGTGACATTGGACTGCATAGACATTGGAACTGCAGCAACAGGTGGATTTGAGAATCAGTAAAATGTGAATTGGTAAGAATCCTGATGTGACCACATTTGTTTCTGAAGATTGTGAAGAAGTTATATGTATTGTATGAAGATTGTATGAAGTTATATGAATTACATCCAGGGAAACAGAATCACTTTTTTTATCTTTAGTTTAAAATATGTTATATGTATATAAAAAACAAAACAAAAAGACAATTGCTAATAGATTTTCTAATGCAATTTAATTGTGGTTCTCCCTGGAAATAGAACAATTGGGTATGTTATATATATTGAAGCATTTGTAATATATTACAAATTCAATTTGTACAGATATCTATGGTCAGTAGAGTAATAAATATAATTTGGAATTACAGAGCTATACATTGAAAAGTTTAGGGGCTCTTGGGTAGCTCAGGTGGTTAAGCATCTGACTCTTGATTTTGAATCAGGTCAAGATCTCAGGGTCGTGAGATTGAGCCCCAGGTTGGCCTCTGTGCTGAGTGTGGGGCCTGTATGGGATTTTCTCTTTCCCTCTCCCTCGGCCTCAATACCCCACTCACTCATGTACTCTCTTACTCTTAAAAAAAAAAAAAAAAAGTTTATATAGAACTAATAATGTTAGAGCTGGAAAAGATCTAAAATAGTTAATTCAATTTCTTCATTTCAAATATGGTGTAGAAACCTAGTTTGTTGTTAGTGGATTGCATTATGACCCCTGATTTTTTAAATTTTTAAAAATTTATTTCTTATTTTTTTATTAACATATAATGTATTATTTTTCAGGGGTATAGGTCTGTGAATCATCAGTCTTACACAGTTCACAGCAGATATCCTCCCCAATGTCTATCACATAACCACCCCATCCCTTCCACCCCCTCCCCTCCAGCAACCCTCAATTTGTTTCCTGAGATTGAGTTTCTTATGGCTTGTCTCCCTCTCTGGTTTCATCTTGTTTCATTTTTCCCTCCTTTCCCCTATGATCCTCTGTCTTGTTTCTCAAATTCTTCATATCAGTGAGATCATATGATGATTGTCTTTCTCTGATTGACTTATTTTGCTTAGCATAAGACCCTATAGTTCCATCTACATTGTTGCAAATGGCAAGATTTTGTTTTTTGTTTTTGTTTTTTTTAAATGGGTGCATAGTATTCCATTGCATATATATTTACCACATGTTCTTTACCCATTCATCTGTTGATGGATATCTAGGCTATTTCCATAGTTTGGTTTTTGTGGACATTGCTGTTATATACATTCAGGTGCATGTGCCCCTTCAGATCACTACATTTGTATGTTTAGGGTAAATACTCAATAGTGCAATTACTGGGTCATAGGGTAGCTCTATTTTTTTTTTTTTTTTAAGATTTTAAGGGTAGCTCTATTTTGAACTTTTTGAGGAACCTCCATACTATTTTCCAGGGTGGCTGCACCAGCTTGCATTCCCACCAACAGTGTAGGAGGGTTCTTTTTCTCCACATCCTCACCAATACCTGTCATTTCCTGACTGGTAAATTTTAGCCATTCTGACTGGTGTGAAGTGATATCTCACTGTGGTTTTGATTTGTAATGCCCTGATGCCGAGTGATGTCGAGCACTTTTTCATGTGTCTGTTGGCCATTTGGATGTATGACCCCTGATTTTTTAAATCTTTCTATGTAAGTCTGTTAATATACGGTTTTAGTGTTCCTTATATAAAAGTGGGGTGCATTTCTTTACCCTTGGTATGTGCATTTGGCTGTGTGACTTCCTTTGGCTAATAAGGCAAAAATGATAGTGTGCTGGTGTCAAGCCTTGAGTGGATTCAAAGTGGTTCCCCTTATCACCTCAAAAAGAACATGCCTGGCTTAAACTATTGGTCTAAGAAAGAGGATGAGACAGGCAGAGCAGAGTGGCCCAGGTGAGCTGTCCTCTCTAAGCCAAGTCTAGAATAGCAGATCTGTATGCAACCTGCAGAGGCAATGTCTTCACAATCTTTTCTTATTGACTTTCCAATGTCCAATAAAATAACTTATCTGGAGAGAGTAGGGGATGTTATACACAAGCGAAGGGGCTAGAAGTACTCAGTGAAGTGTAGTGTTTCTCCATTAACTGGAGAATGGACTTGTACTTACATATGAAGAGTAGAAGGCCCAAAGCAAAGACTTACAGAAAACAAAATTAGCCTTGATGCGCATATAATCTACCAGAAGCTAAGTATTTTCAGGTGTTTGGACACTTTATTTTGGGGATAGAACAGCTTGAAAGCTAGCTTTATTATTGCATATTATATGTGGCTATATTATAATTGACCCTAAAGCTGTTGGAAAATAGTAGGCAATTTTTAAAAGAATGAAGAGGAGAGACAAAGAGAGATTTCTTGTTAGAAGATAATCCTTTGTGCTATATCTTTCTTTTAAAAAATTAATTAATTTGAGAGAATGACGGGGAGAGCATGAGCAGGAGGGTAGGGGCCAGAGAGAGAGGGAGAAACACAATGATTTGGAGCTCAGTTGGTCCTGACCTGAGCCAAAGCCAGATGTTTAACTGACTGAGCCACCCAGGTGCCCCTTCTTGGTGCCATTTCTTTCAGAACGTGTTTTTTTTTTTTTTTTTTTTTTTTTTTTTTTTTTTTTTTGTTTTGTTTTAATAAGATAAGTAGGATGCTTTTAGTCAGTTGACTTTTTATTCAGAGGAGGGAAACTAGAGGAATTGTTGAAATATGAAAATTTAAAAAAAAAATCAGTGTGATGTTCTACTTGGGCTTGAGCAATACTGCCTTTTCTTGTCATTGTGGCTGGTAACTAGGATGGCCAAGGTGATTGGATAAACTTAACCTGACCTTGTGGGAAGCCTGAAAAGTGAACGTAAGGCATAGTAGGAGACCCTGGGACAAATATCAACTCAACCATGTAGTAAGCCTGAACCAAGCAAAAGATGAATTCAGTGAATCAAAAGCAAATGATAAAAAACAAAACAAAAAAGAAAAAATAAAATAACAACAAAAACTCCAAACTCAAAAATTTTCTGATCAGACAGAATAAAGTATCTTCTGTTTAAATAATGCCAAATGTGAAACAGATTAAAAAACGTGGAATTAGCATGATAGCAGCTATAAAGGCATATAAAGGAAGATCCTTACATATTTAAAATCTGACTTCAATAAAACAACAGGAAAGAAATTTTGCAGGTAGTGAAATAAAAAGAAAAAAAAAAGGAAAAAAAACATCCTGGTGAGCATCACCAAGAATTATTTAATAACAATCATAAGACCTGTCCGGGGGTCATACTGGCCCCTTAACAGTCTGCCAAGATGTAAAATGAGCCAAGTCAATCAGGTGAGTCTAAAACTAGGGAATTAAGTGCACAAAGAGGTTGGCCTCAAAGAGAGTGACTATTTGCTGCCCTAGGTTTCTGCCATTACAAAACAAAACCAACCTGAAAGAGTTTAAGCAAAAAAGCTTAAGCTCACTCAGGTTGGTTTTGTTGAGCACTGGGTGTGGTGCATAAACAATGAATTCTGTTACACTGAAAAGAAATTAATTTAAAAAAAGACCTTAAAAAAAACCAACCCAACCTGAGTGAGCTTAAGCAAAAAAGAAACAAACAAAAACAAAAAACAAAACAAAACAAAACAAGCAAACAGACAAAGTCAAAGCAGACTGACAACAAAACCCCCATTTACTGGGAAGATGTAGAGTTACGTTTTACACAACTGAAGATTATGGAGTATGTTTGCTCTGCCATGGGCTTAATCAGGAGTCCATGGGCTTAGTCTCACTCTTTCTGGGTTTCATGGCCTCTTGCCTCTGGTTTTCTCTGCATGTCCGTATCATTCTCCACTCTGGGTAGTCCTTTTTAAAAGAAGTTTTATTTATTTATTTTGAGAGAGTGAGCACCAGCAGCAGGGGCAGAGAGAATCCCATGCAGACTCCGCGCTGTGGTCGATGGAGGGCTTGATCTTACCCCAAGGTCAGGGCCTGAGCAGAATCCAAGAGTTGGATGCCCCACCAACTGCACCACTCAGCTGTTGCAGAGCGGTCCAACTTTCCCTATTCTGTGATCCTAACATCTGATCATGGCCTCATTCCTGCCGTTAGGCATGACCTCAGTTTAAGTAGACTGTTGGGCTGACCGAGAACCTCAAATCCCAGTTTCCAGGATTTGTAATTTTATTGGTTTACTTTCAGTGTTGTGCCCATTTCTGGTCTGCCAGTTTCACCCTGAACAGGGTGTGTGCGTGGTCACATTCTATATTAGGACTGCCAGAGGCTTGGCTTCCCTATGTGGGTAGAAATGTTCAATTCCCATAGGAAGAAAACTGTCCCGGGCTGGAAAATATGGTTTGAAGTATCTCCTTAATTTTATTCCTTGGCTACCAGCAGACAAATAACTTCCCCTCTTTCCTTGTATACACAAATATTCTGAAGCATGTCTCTCACTGCAAAAGCATTGTACCATTTTCTATTGCATGGCAACCCAGAGGTCTGGGCAGTGGTATGTGCAGAGAAAGTCCTCAAAGGCTACTGCCACCTGGGACCTATAGCGGGGGTCGGGATACGGGCATGTGAAGAAAACTATTATAAAAATTTTTCACTTAGCTAAAGGGGCAAAATCAACATCTCCAGGATAGCTCGTGCAGTATGTGCCTAAGGATTAGCAGCTCCTGAATATAGGCACGCAGGAAAGGAAATTAAAAAAAAACAACTATTGAAAAAACATGTTAATTGCTTTATAAATTTGACCATTATTTTCCCTTATTTTGTGGCTTTTTTCTTGTTCAGGATATGCAGGGAGCTTCCAGGAAAATTTTGGGTATGATAGTCTTTTGGGGTGGTATGTGGCCTTAGCAGAATATTTCTTTATAGCTTTGTAACCAGTCTTGGAGTTTGCAGAGGGGCTGTAACTGACTGCCTTGTCACCCCCCCACTTTTATCCAGTGACCTTCCCCCCTTTTGTCGCTGCTATGCTTATGATATACAACTCCTATAACAACTTCAGTTTCATTTTGGAGCCTTTGGTTTACTAGAAGATGTTTCAAAAATTCTTGAAAAGTCATGACCTGGGAACATCCTTGCCTATTAAAATTTTAAATTAAAAACTAGATTTGAGCCACGTGCAGGGTGACACTTGAATTTCTTAGCAGCAAATCTGGATACTAACTCTAGCTCTATTATTCCCTTCTAAATGGCCTTAACCTCAGGGCATCTTAGAGAGTGTAGGCTTGGAGATAGTGGAGGCTCTATTTACATCCATCTTTAGGGATTAAGGTGTTTGGTTTGATCTTTATTTTTTGTGTGTTTTGATTTACTTAGGTTATTTTCATTCCACTGGAGCTGGGCTGTGCATAAAGCATCCTACAATCTTTGGAGAAGCCCACAGCTTGATTCTCTTCATTATTTCTGTTCTAACTGCCAGGAGCCTACATTTTCTTAATCGGTTCGTTAAGTTTTTGTACAGTAGGAGGTTTATTAGTAAAGATAATTCCAAATGTTGATGGATACCCCCACCCCCCCCAATCTTGGTTTAGCACAGTAAACATTTCTAACTCACAAAGTCTGGTTGGGTACCAGTGGAGAGAATGGCCATTGGAGGATTTAGGCTGACTCTGTCCCATCTTAAAAATGTGCTTGCTATAAGAGACTCTCAATCTCACAAAACAAACTGAGGGTTGCTGGGGGGAGGGGGTTCTGGAGAGAGTGGTGGGGTTATGGACATTGGGGAGGGTATGTGCTATGGTGAGTGCTGTGAAGTGTGTAAACCTGGAGATTCACAGACCTGTACCCCTGGGGATAAAAATACACTATGTGTTTATAAAAAAATAAAAAATTAAAGATATATATATATATATATATATATATATATATATATATAAAATTTAAAAAAAAAGTGCTTGTGAGGACTTTGTGGCATTCTACCTCCAATTAGTAAATGCAGAAAAAGACAGAGGATTGATCCTGAGGCCTTCGCCTGGCCAAGGTCTGGGAATGCAAGGTCCCTTCCCATTCAGAACTCAGTCACCTGACTGCATTTATTGCCACAGAGGAAAAGAAAATTTGTGTGCCCTGGAGGCAAATGACATTAACTCAGTGAACTGGAGGCCAGTCTCTGCAACTACAGCACTCCTCTCTTTGGGTGACCAAATATATATCAGCTTTTGTTCTGTACAGAAAGATAATCCAAAGTTCCACTGGCTCACTACATGTCCTCCAAGTGCAATGACTTTTATCCAGTGACCTTAGATCTAAAAAGCCAAGTTATCAGCTCCACCTTTTCCCCCACACAATTGCAAATGGGTAACGGATAATAGCAATAAAACTCCCACACAAAAACAGGTGAAATGGTAGAGATATGGCAATAATTAGCCCACACAAGTTGCAAAATCCTACCCAAAGAATAAGGAAAATTCCTTGATCAGAGCGTGCTTCTGGTCTTTTAGAGAAACTGCCTTGTTTGTTCTCTATGGATGCAGGCTCTACCTTCTGGGAGATGATTTCTTTTCTTTTTTTTTAATTATCCTCCATTGCCACCTTTGAAATGGACACTGAGGACTACTCTCTCCTTAGCAGCCACACAGTTTTTGGAGCCTGTTTCCTCCCAGTGCAAATCTGAGAACCCGAAATTTATATTAAGTCTGCTACAGACAAAGATGTATTAAGTTGGGGATTTGCTTTTGGTTAGTACAATTCCCTTATAAACTTAGTAAGCTGCTAATTACTTGCTTGCAGTAGGTTTCATGTGCCAGTGACCACCAGCCAAATTCCTTCTGAGATAAATTTCTCAAGCTTGATTTATGTTGTTTCTTTCTCGCCCTTATGCCTTCTTCTGAGCTTATAATTGGCCACTTTATTGTCTTCCGAAATAATAGATGGGATGGCTACACTCTGCATCTGATTTTTGCAGGGCTGAGTTTTATAGGGTTTTTGTAGCTCAAAATCCTTTTCAGCCTTAGCTCTTCTTTCTTGGAGGCTGAAGCACGCAGTGTTGCAACTTGCAAGGCTCCAAATTTACAGATGGCTGCCTTTCCTCCTTTTACCTGGATAGGGAGGATTCAACAAAGGAGTCAAAGTGTTAAGAGCACAGTGGAGTCACTGATGGACTGAGTTCATATCTGGGAATTATTGTTGGTAGGATATTTGCCCAAGGTTGCTGCCTATTTGCAGCAAACAGAACTTTTGCTTGAGTGGGGAATGAACTTTTAGTATGCTAAGATTCTGAAATGTTGATGTTATTTGTTATAGCACTTAGCCTAGCTACCTTTACTAATTATAGGGGCAAAGCATAGAATTTTCTTATACATTTCTTGATTTCACATCAGCCTTCTCTATGTATATGCCTTAGTTTTCTCCATGTTCAGTGTAAAAAGAGTGGATTAGTTTATCTCTTCCTGGATTCTTATATTGATGATATCTGAGACTTACCAAGCATACTGTCATGTTTTTCCAACACATTTCCAAAGACGGCTAGGTGCAGGCCAGTGCAGAAGGAATCCTCAGAGCCATGTTGTTGTGTCTCAGCCAATACCCTACTTTGTCTTAGAGACTGTTCCTAGAGGCATCATTTCTTGGTATGAAGGCATTGTATGGATTTAGAGATATTTTATAAAATGCAAAACTAGAAAATAAAGATGAACGTTGGGAATGGAAAGCCCTCAGGAACTGAAAAATAATGAGGAGCTGAGGCCCTTTCTCCCAGGGGCAACCTTGTCCTTGCCTCCACTTCTCTCTGCATGTCAGCTTTATTCTTATCTTCTTTTTTTTTTTTTAAAGATTTTATTTATTTATTTGACAGACAGAGATTACAAGTAGGCAGAGAGGCAGGCAGGGAGAGAGAGAGGAGGAAGCAGGCTCTCTGTGGAGCAGAGAGCCCGATGTGGGGCTTGATCCCAGGACTCTGGGACCATGACCTGAGCTGAAGGCAGAGGCTTTAACCCACTGAGCCACCCAGGCGCCCCTATTCTTATCTTCTGAAGACACTTTCCCTGCAGTTCTCCTGATGTCTGCCCCTTAGGTCCAGTTTACAAGTTCAGTGCAAGTGAATAACTCATACAGAAAGAGAACCTCTTAGTCCTGATTCTGAAATCCTAGAGAGAATCTGATTGGTCTAACTCAGTCCAACCCCAATGTCCATCTGCAACCTGCAAACTGGGGGCTTGGGTCATGTGGTACAAACATGGCTGCATGTGGTCCAATCTTTTGACATGCAAAGGAGATTCCCAGAGCAAAAAGGAAGGTTAGAAACCAGACAGATAGTTGTAAGGTTTATATGGTAACGAGCCACAACACTCTGGAGGTCTGATAGGTTCATATCTATCTGGGCTGATGGCTGATGTCTACATATAAGAGAAAAAAAATGTTATATTTTATACAAATAAGTTGTCATGGAATCAGAAATCCTATGGTGTGGCTAAAAAAACACATACTTTTAAAATCAGAAGACTTAGTATTAGTTGTGACTTGGGTTTTATGCTTCAAGTAGGACATTAGACAAAACATGAGAACTTTTCAGTTCTCATATTTTAGTGCCTGAAATTGGGCTAAGGGTCCCCCAGGTCCTCTTTGTAGATTTGATAGAACTTAACTGGTTGTTTTGACTATGTATTTTGACGAATACTAGCTGTTCCCGTGCAGCTGGTGATAGTTTTATTTTTAAGACCTCAGGCTGTCTTTCTGATGAACTGAGAGAACAAATGTATTCTAAACACCCAGATTCATTAACCTTATACCAGTCTCCATACACTAATTTCAGTGCAACCGGATCTTTCCCAAATGGGCACTAATTTCTAAACAATCCAATGCGGAAAATCTATAAATTAAACCTTAATTCACTATTAAAACCGTATTTGCTTAGATTACATAACTGCCAAATCTGAGAGTCTTATCTGCCACAAATGAGATTTTCCTAAATGTGTTTTTAATCACTTCGTTTTCATGTACCATACGTGTCTTATCTAATCTAAATAAATGTTGGTCCTAATTCATGCAGCAGTCAGTTTCTTTCTCTGTACTTTGATAGAGCTCAAGAACTCATTGATTGTGGGGAGCTGGTGAAGTAGATGGTTTGCCTTGAACAGCTGTAGTCTTTGAACCTGTCCATGGGCCCAGAGAAGAGTTTCCATACTGCTTACTCCCATCTGCACAGCTGAACCTCCACCTTTCCAGTAAGGTCCAGCAGTATAGAAAAGAGTGGAAGTTATCTCTTCCCCTTCCTGAGAATTAGTCCAATGTTTATGAGTAGAATGATCTTTTGGGGCCCTTTTCTTCAGTGAGAAAATGGTAGTAAATTAATCCGAAGCGAAATGGAGAATGCCACGTTGCTAAGGGCACCTTGTGGCTATAGGTGTTAACCTGAACCCATGATCCATGGTCATGCTTACAGTTACGATTACAGTTACGGTTACGGTTATACTTGCCTCTTAAGCCTCATTTCTTGCCACTAAAGTCAGGATGTTGTACCCTCAATGATTGCTTAACTCCATGTGCTTACTAGACTATCCCAGACTTTTTTTTTTTTCATTTCTTTTCAGCATAACAGAACTCATAGTTTTACACCACACCCAGTGCTCCATGCAATGCGTGCCCTCCATAATACCCACCACCAGGCTCCCCCAACCTCCCACCCCCCGCCCCTTCAAAACCCTCAGGTTGTTTTTCAGAGTCCATAGTCTCTCATGGTTCATCTCCCCCCCAATTTCCCTCAACTCCCTTCTCCTCTCCATCTCCCCATGTCCTCCGTG
>PISX010013215.1:8561-18615 GCA_004024625.1 Mellivora capensis | reverse complement strand
CTTATGCTCCACAAATAAGTGAAACCATATGATAATTGATTCTCTCTGCTTAACTTATTTCACTCAGCATAATCTCAGACTTTTACAGTATGTCTCCTTATAATTCCCTGTCCATATTTTCTACTAGGCAAACACCTAGATAGATATTTAAAGTATATGCCCTGTGATAAGTTTCTATGCCACATTAAATGTGGTGATTTATTAGCTTGCTTTTATGTCTCAACTATTCATTAGTTATTTCCCAAATAAACTTATCAAAATGTATTGTAATTGTTTATTTCCATGTTTAACATCTCACCAGACAATATGGACTATTGAGAGAAAAAATATGTATCTTAATTTTTAGCATGTACCAAATCCCTACCAGGTTATCTGGTACTTAGAATGTACTCAAAATACCTCTGTTGAAATATTTTTAAAAATCTTCCTTGACATTCTGGATAATTAGTGTGTCAACTCCAAGGAAACAATGTTTTGGCCGCTATATTTAGATCTAGTTCCACCCCCCCCCCCCGCCAGAAGCAATGTTTCCCTCTTCTGCACTCATAAAATCATAGCACAGGTACTGATTTCTGGGTTTAATATTAGTAGTAGTATTAAATATTTGGAAAAGAGTTGAACCATTTGTCATCTGACTATCAGTTCCTTGGGTAAATAACATCGTGTGGGGAGAACTGAGCTTGGATGTTTATGTAGATGCTTGAGAATAATGCCAAACACAATCAACACTCCTATATTGCCTTGTATATACAACTTGTCACATTTGTTTTGTTACAACATTTTCTTGTGGGAAAAAAAAAGTCTGGTTATTACTGAGAATGAGTATATATAAGAAAAGTGAATCTATAAAATTACAGAACACTAACATTTTTTCCTTGTTAGAGTGACATATGTGGAATGACAACTGGAAAGATGTGTAATGGGGTTCTTTCTAGTATTAAAGAATGATTCACAATTTATAAATATTGAAATTCATTGCATTAGCAGACGGTAGTGACTGCCTCCCTCCTACCCTAACATTTCTCTTCTTCATGGTAAAATAAATAAAAAATTTTCTGTTGATGTTATGACCCTTTAGCTAACACATAATCAGACTGTCCTAAGTGAACATTTTGAAGACCACTCCTGTAGATCAGTGGTGTGCTCTACTATTTTGGCTTGTACCTGTGGTTGCATGAATTAGTTGGACATAATTCTGTCTCTTTCATGGTAACTTTAAGAGTATTAGTCACACAGTTGAGTTAATAATTCTTTAAATTGCCCAGAAAAAGTCTAATCCCAAAATGTAAGAATTTAGGGACACAGGCAAGGTATGATAGCTCGAGATGTTGCATTTGTAATTTGATAAGTATAAAAGTGTGTTTTGTTTTATTGTTTTCATGTCCTTATGCACATTACATAAACTGTCCTTTCTTTCTGAATTTCTAGGATCTTTTGTACTACTGTTGATCTAAAGGTGATTTTTAAGTGTGTGACCAAATGAAAATATATTATGGTGGTGCCTTAATCTGTTCAGGCTGCTAAAACAAAGACATCATAAACTGAATGACTTACATTACACACATTTATTTTTCATGGTTCTGGAGACTGATGAAGTCCAAGATCAAGGAGCTTGCAGATTTGATGTCTTGTGAGGAAGCATGGCCTAGTACATAGATGACTGCCTTCTTGCTGTGCTCTCACATGGTATACGGGATGAAGGAACTGTCTGGGGTCTCTTTTATAAGGATATTAATATCATGCATGCAGGCTCCACTCTCATGATCTCGTGACCTCTCCAAAGCCACACCACCGAATACCATCACATTCTGGCTCCATATGAATTTTAGGGGTACATAAGCATTCAATAGCATTCAATCCACTGTAAGTGATTAAATAATCAATTATTAATTACATTTATTAGGTTTGTTGAGGGAAGCTAATGAGTAAGGCCCTGGTTCCAAAATTTCCTTGGCTACTATTTTATTTATTTTTTGTTTTTTTTTTCAAACAATATCGCTATTAGTAATGGAGTTTTTGGTTTTTATACAAAAAGTTTTGTGTATTATTTGAGAAATATAGCGTTGAATTTCTTTTACTTGCTTAATTGTAGTAACAGAGTTTTCTGTCAGTTTGTATTTCCTTTCATTAGTATTTCTCAAAGTGTGGGTCTTTGACCAGCAGCCAGCATCACCTGGAAACTAGTTAGAAATGCATTTTTTCAGACCCCAGTCCAGATTTACTGAATCAGAAATTATGGACACAGGACCTAGAAGTTGGTTTCTCAAGCTCTCCAGGTGATTCTGATGAGGCATATTGAAGTAAGTGGGAGAACAACTAGGGTGTATTTTAACTTTTGCCTTTCTTCAAAGAGATATGTTGGGTTCATATCATTTTAATGTTCTTCATTTTTGTTCTGTAATTTGTCCTTGAAAGTCACATAGTGTCACTTGTGATGTACCGTGTAGGTCAAGATAGTTGCAAAGTTCTGCCCAGGTTCAAGGGCAGGGTGTACAGACTCCATCTATCAATGAAAGAGAAGCAAGTTCACATTATAAAAAGTACACGCAGGATGGAAATAGAGTTATACCATATTTGAAAAATGCAATCAGCAAATACCCTCTGAAGCCTAAATGTATTTAAATATGTAAGACTGAGAATAAATATGATAATTATGTTTAAAACAGAAAATCAATGAATGAATAAAATGGAATTAATTTCTATGGACAAAGAAAATGAAGACTTTTCAGTTTAGAAAGATTAGATTAATTTTTCAGCCTTAAAATTCCCTCTACTTAATTTAAGAGATTCAAATAAGATGATAATTTACCAGTATTCTGTCTATAAGCTATAAAATAAGAAAAAATATTTAGAGCAGACTAGAGAAACTCAAATCTATCATTAATAGAAACTGATACTCTGTGTTTATAATTTCCCTGGAATGGGATATGTAGGTCCCATGAAGTATTAATCAGAATGTTTGACAACTGATCCTTGAGAAGCTTGAACAAAAGTTCATAAGGCATTCATTAAAGTAGAGGTTTCTGACAACTGAAATGGGTCCTAGGAGTATGGCAGGAGAAGATTTTTTTAAGTTGCATATGCAAACATAGGGAAACCAAAATACAGCATCTTGGATGAAGAAAGGAATAGGAATCAAGCAAGCAATCAGACAAAATAAATAACTGAATGAATTGAGAAGAATGAGAAAATCCATGGCCAAGGCAATGGAATACAAGTAATAAATCATAAAGCAAGAGGAGAAACTAGGCCTTCCAAGCACTTGGAAGATATGCTGGAGGCTCCAAGGCTTAGTTATAAGCCCATTTGCCCTTGAGGCCTTGAAGATGGTTGATTAGGCTACTATGTCAGATTGAATATTCAGTCTGAACATTCATAAAGTGCTATTTACAACTAATAGTTACAAGCACAGGTTCATAATTCAGCTGAGCATTTCATCTGATCTGGGCCAGACTTGGCTGATCTTGGATGAACTCTCTTGGGCATCTGTAGTCAGATGTGTGCAGAGAGGATAAGCACTTTGGTGATTTTGATTGAGTTTTTCACATATCTGTGGCCTTTGCTGGCAAAAATTAGATGAACTTGCTTTGCTCCATGAGGACTTCTTCATCTGGCCATTGGGCAAGAGTCTAAAAGACACATGGAATTGTGAAGGGCCTTTTGGAGCCTGGACAGGTACGCCCTCATTTTCTCTTCATTCTATGACTCCAGGGCAGCTTAGATTTGAGGGGTAGAGAAACAGACCTCACTTCTTGATGAGAGCTGCTTAAAACTCCCATTGAAAAGGAGGATGGGTCTAACGAAGACATTGGTGGAAGCCATTTTTACATTCTACCATGGTCTTTGATAGAATCAGGATTGGTTTCTAGTGGCCCAGGGAAAGGAAGAGATGGTTGGTTGGGCTGATTGGTTGGGAGATTGATAATGAGTCTATAGACAAAAAAGCAGGGAAACAATAGACAAGTAAATAAATAACATAATCTAATGTGTAAGTAAGGTGAAAAAACACGGGGAAAGAACATTTTAAGAAACAAATGTACAAAAATTTTGGGTTAGAATTTGGTACAAAAAATGTGGGTTAGAGCTGGCACATTTGAGCACAAAGAAAGCCAATGTGGCTGCCGTGCAGTGATGGAGGGGTAGGGATGGTGGATGAAGCGGGTACCTATGGGCTCAGTCATATTAAGCCTTGAAGGACAATGTGGAGTTGGCATTTGTATTGTAGACATTGGAAGATTTTAGTTAAGATAAAGAAATCTTTTAGGTTAAACCCCATTTTGAGGCTTCAATAAGGTAGATATCCTCTAATGACATTTATGGTTGAAAATATGTATTTCTGAGTGTTCTTTATGCTACTCGTAGTTTTCTCTTCCAGTGACAATTTTGGTTGCTAAGATTGCATTCAGCAGGCCCTTCTCCTGGCAAATGCTGTTTCCAGTTCAGTGGCCTCATGTTACCTTAACGAACCACATTGCCCAAAGGGCCAATGTAGGAGAGATAAGAATTGAGCTTCAGAGTAAGGGAGAATGTATTATAATTGCCATATGTAGCACTTCCTTGTACCTCCATACTTTTTTCTGTAACAAATAATTCAGTAGGATACAAATGAGAGTATATTCACTGCAAGAAAGATTTGTGATTAAGCTTCTAAGTATAAAATCAGTGGGAGCTACAAAGTCTATCAAGTTTTCATCTACTGGAGATCCAGAGAATAAAATTCTTCTAGGCAGAATACTATTAAACTAGAGTATGGAAGTTACTTTATCTCCCTTAGTGGCTGCTGTTAGGAAGACCTTGACTGACTAAAGAAGTCCTTTCAAGCCATGCCTACACAGGACCAAAAAGAGAGAAACTAAAATATTAAAATCAAATGTAGCCACACACTCACACCTTCCCCCACCCACATACTCCAAAACATAAAACCTGTTTCCTAAAGCAATTCCTCCTGAATTTTTCACATCATGACACACATAGAAAGTGAAAGTGTGGGGCACCTGGGTGGCTCAGTCGCTTGAGCGTCTGCCTTCAGCTCAGGTCATGATCCCAGAGTCTTGGGGTCTAGGCCACATCCCACTGAGCTCTCTGGGCTCAGTGGGGAGCCTGCTTCTCCACCTCCCCCTTCTTGAACTCTCGCACTCTCAAAAAAAATAAATACATATATAACTCTTTGAAAACAAAAAAGTGATAGTGTTTGTAGATCACATTAGAATAAAGAGGTGAGACTGCTTATTGAAGAAGGTGATTCTCCTCAATGAGTTTAGCCTCCAGGGATTCAGTCTTACTATCCCCAATGATTAGGGGACCACTATTTCAGCACATGTATAACCTATTTCCCACACTCTGGTTATTAAAAAATGACAAAAAAACTAAAATTTAAAAATAATCTCATTTTATAAGAACTAAGTTTTATTAGTCTGCTTATATCTTGGATGCAAATATTTTCTGATATTATTGATCCAAATGCATGTTAGTTTGGGCGTTTGCAGGCATCATAGCCCTGATTCCTTTCTGTAATGACAAAGTTCTTAAAAGTTGAGGGATAGGACTAGTTAAGAATGGTTGCATGCTTTAAAAAAAAAAAAAGTTTGCATGTTTATGTGGCAATTCAAATGAAAAGCCAAAATACAATGACTATAGTTCGGGAACTTCTCAATGGGGGAAGGAATTTGTGTCTTTGCAATGTTATTTTCATTAGCAACATGTTTTTTTGTTTAGCTCTAAAAAATGAATATGTCATTCTTGACATACTCTTCCTGTCATACTTGTTTACAATAGTTCAACAATCATCAAGATACAAGCTAGAAGCACGTTGTGCATATGATGAGTTTTAGCACCACACAAGTAGCCATGTTTATATAATTTGGAAGAAAGCTCAGTAATTTTCCACTTAAATTTCTGTCTGTGAGTCTATAATGGAAATGATTCCCTTGGTTGTGGCTTTTGCTGCCTAACATTTGTTGTTACTGTTTTGGTTAGGCATTGCTTGCCTTATTTTCCTTTTTGCTCTATTTGATTTAGATACTTTAAATTATGCAGTGGCTTCGAGAATATATTTTAAAGGGAATTTTCTATTTTCCTAGACAGGTTTTTGAAGTTCCTTTCCATGTTCAGATACCTGTTTCTTACAGCTTTATTGATTTCAGTCTAATTACTTGATCCAAATTGTGTCATCTCTCTGTATTAAGGATGTGTTACAGCTTCTGTCTCAAGCTATTAGTCCATACGTCGTTAATGATGCTTTTTAAAGGTTACAGACATATTCTATTGGAAGAACTGTTCCTTAATCCATCATTTAAAATTTTGCAGGTATATTTTCTGGGCTTTAAATATTTCCATTATCATTACTATTACTCAAAGAATATTAATGAAGTGTCAATACACTGGAGAATACAGAAATTGTGGAAGTAGACATCTTCCATCAACAGCGAGCTAAGAATCTGAGGAAAATATTGTACACTTTTCTCCCAGTTTGTTGAGAAAATTAAACTTTTGGACATGGATAGCGAAGTCTCTTCCATTTCATGCCTGTGCATTATTTCTTTAAATAACTATGGTATGGGGCACCTGGGTGGCTCACCTGGTTGGGCACCTGCCTTCAGCTCAGGTCATGGCCGCAGGGTCCTGGGATGGAACCCTGCAAGCAGGGAGCCTGTTCTCCCTCTGCTGCTCCCCCTGCTGGTGCTTGCTCTGTCACCCTTTCTATCTCTGTCAAATAAATGGATAAATTCTTTAAGGAAAAAATAACCATGTGTGAGTGAGTCAAATGACAAACATGCTGGAGCATAAGGAAGCAGCTGCACTTTGTTCTTTGGTAGCAGATTAACATTGTCCTTTCTTTTCATGTGTGTGGTTTTTGTTTTTGTTTTTTGATGTGGCATGAATGATTGCAGCAGCCGTAGGAGACAGAGGAGGAAACATCCTGCTGTACAGAGGATATAAGTGGACTCCAGTTCATTGTTGCACCCTCTGCTTTCTTCCCTATAAGGCACCCTTGAGGAGCACCTAAAGAGGTTCCCCAAGCTTGTGCATGGGAGAACGCATCTAGCAAAGCTTCTTCTTCAGATCATGTAGGAAAAACAAGGAACTTGGGGCCAGGTATTTCTAATTGCTGTGTTTTAGATTCTACATCCATGACATGTCTCTTAGGATGTGGAAGCGTGCATGGATGACAGTCACAAAAACGCTTGCACATCTAAATTGATCACTGAAGAGGACAGGTAAACTCAGTGAGGGCAGATAGCCTGGTCCTTGAGTGACAGCCCTGAATGATGTTTCTCTTGTAGAGTATATCAGGTAGTTTGGTTTTTATTTTACTCTTAACTCTTCCTCATGCCAGCCTTCCAAGTGTTTTCTAGGTCTGTTCCCTTCTTCTCCATCTGCAAGCACCGTCTTGGACGTTACCCTCCTCACCTTGCTATCTGATCAATGAAAAAGACTATTAAGCAGTTTTTTCAGCCTTGTTCCTTTCAAGTCCGTCCTTTACTAAACCATCAGATGATTCTAAAATGTAAATATGGGGCGCCTGGGTGGCTCAGTGGGTTAAGCCTCTGCCTTCCGCTCAGGTCATGATCTCAGGGTCCTGGGATCGAGCCCCACGTCAGGCTCTCTGCTCAGCGGGGAGCCTGCTTCCCCCCCCATCCCCCGCCTGCCTCTCTGCCTACCTGTGATCTCTGTCTGTCAAATAAATAAAATCTGAAAAAAAATGTAAATCAGATCCTGTCCTTTCTTTGTTCAAAACTCTTGAAGGGCTCCCATTGCCCAAAGGACACAGTCTAAGTTTCTTAACATAGAAATCAAAGCTCTGCATGATAGACTCTTTCCCCCTTTCACTTTCCCTCTACGCTCAGCATCAGCAATGCTGAACACTTGTTATGCAGTTTCTCTTTCTCATACCTTTGCTTATAATATCCTGTCTGCTTGAAATGTGTTTTTTTTTTTTCTCCTATTCATGTTTGCCTCTCCTTCATCCTTTAAAACTCTGCACAAGTATGCAGAGCTCCTTCTCAACTCATCCAGGAATGCTCCCTGCTCCCTTCCAGGCAGGGTTAGATGCCCTCACTCCGTGCCCCATATGTTCGCAATGCATTTCCTTTATACTTGCTATATCATCTGTGTGTTCATCATCACTATTATACTGCAAGCTCTTTGAGGACAGAGAATCCATCTTATTCTTTGAATTCTTGGCTCCTTACCAGGTACATGACTCATTGAAAACACCCAGTATGTGTTTGTATAATGAATCAACTAAAATGCTTTTGTGAATAGATAAAGCCCTATGAAGGAGAGAGAGAGAGAGAGAGATAAGAGAAACGTGGAATGAGTCTTTGGAAATACTCACATATTATGTCCTTTATTGTATTCTATTTTGTCTTTGTGTTCCTATTCTTATCTTTACATCAAGGGCTATAACTGATTTCCTACTTTCTCAGAACCACTTAAAAATTGTGATATGGTTCTCAACACACAATACTGTGCATTCAGTGAATATGTGAGATTGACTGATAATCCTTGGGACAGTGCTGAGATATCACTCAGTGGCAAGACCGAGCAATGTATAAGAAAAGTTGGTTCAGAGCAGAGATATAAATACTCGATATTACATTACAAGGAATGTTTTTGTGCCCTATAGAAAAACATATGAGAACATTTGTTAAAAGGCAGAAACATGATGAACAGAAAGACCCATCCTCCAGTGTGTTTATCTTACAATTTGTCATCCATCAATTATCTTCCTAATCTCTCTCACAGTACCCGTCACCCATTTCCCACCATCAATCATTGTTAGTTTAGTGCAGTGGCATATATTTTATTTCAGTAGCACGATTGAATATATTTGTAAACGGGAGGGAAAACTGAATGTCAGCATTAACTGTTTACATATACCCTATTATTTACATAGAAGCCAAGGTCATTTTCTTCTTCCTGCCGTGACTTACAGGCAAACAACTTTTTACCTGGTGAAAGAGGAACAGCTACATCATTCCTATCTACCTAGAAAATTAGAACTAAATGCATTCCATAAAATCGTTCTATGTGAAATTGGCATCAATTAGTGCACTGAACTACTCATTCTCTCAGATGAAAATGTCATTTAAGAAATATGAAGATATTACTTCATTGTACTAAGAGGAAAAACTAGGCATCAGGAGGATTCTTATTCAAGCACCGATAGCTATTAAAACCTTACCTGAGGTGCCCTGTAGCAGGACCTCTTTCACATCCTGTCTTATCTTTGACAGCCTGTCTTAATGCTGAATCTTAAGGCCAGAAGCAGGCCACAGCTCAGAAGGGTGAACACTGTGTCTATTGCACTAGATTCTATAGTTAATGCTTTTGTCCTTGAGTCCCTACTGTCACTTACTCTCTTTATCACACTGTGCGTCCATGAAGCTCATGACAGTTGACATACGTCAATCAGGAAAGGTTTACTCTCTCTCTTTGCCACTCAAAAGACACTTAAAGAATTGAGGCAACACAATTCTGTTGAATCGTACATTTGGCCACAAAGGGATGTTTCGCATTTATCTACAGAGCAGCAAGCTAGCATGAAATGAGGCATGGTTAGTTCCAGTTATATCCTTGATCTTTTTAGCAGAGATAAAATTCCTTGATGGAATATCTAAAATTCTTAATAAAAATTCCTGGAAGCCTGCAAGCTTCTTGGCAGCATATGTGAATTTAGGAGAAAGAAATAGTCACAAATGTGTCATATTAAAAAGGGCTGATTGGATTTTTGGGGGGAAACAATGGAAGAATTACTGAATACTGGCATGATTTCCTTTCTGATATGCCCTGAATATTGTGTATGTTTCCCTAAAATACAGAAAATATATGAAGGGAGGGAGAATTAATCTGTAATGAAACCATGGGTCTTGAACAACTTCTTGACATACCTTATAAAGAATATATGATAGAAGCAAGAAAACTTTGAACAAAATGAAAGACTCTGAGATTTAACAACTACTCTAAAATGGTTAATATGATGTTGTTTTCAATAATGTAAGTGATAGAGTTGTGAATTACCCTGACAATGGTCCTTATCTTGGAAAGACAA
>PISX010013214.1:0-57665 GCA_004024625.1 Mellivora capensis | reverse complement strand
AATTAAATAAATAACAATTTAAAGAATACCAATAACATTTTTCACAGAACTAGAACAAAGAAAGCTAAAATTTATATGGAACCACAAAAGACTCCAAGGAGCCATAGCAATGTAGAAAAAGAAAGGAAAAGCTAAATACATCAAAATTTTAGACTTCAAATTATATTATAAAGCTATAATGATTAAAACAGTATGGTACATGTACAAAAATACACATACAGGGGCGCCTGGGTGGTTCAGTGGGTTAAGCCTCTGTCTTCAGCTCAGGTCATGATCTCAGGGTCCTGGGATTGAGCCCCAAGTTGGGTTCTATGCTCATCAGGGAGCCTGCTTCCCCTCTTTCTATGCCTGCTTCTATGCCTACTTGTGATATCTGTCAAATAAATAAATGAAATATTTTTTTTTAAAATACCTGTACAGATAAATGGAATGAAATAGAAAACCCAAAAATGACTATGTGGTCGATTAATCTTTGACAAATTAGGAAAGAATATCCAATATAGACAAGATTGTCTCTTCAACAAATGGTGTTGGCAAAAGCAATGCGGAAAAGAATGTAACTGGACCAGTTTCTTACTCCATACACAAAAATAAACTAAAAATGGATTAAAGACCTATGTGTGACTTGAAACCATGATAATCCTAGAAGAGAGCACAGTTAGTAACTTCCCTGACATGTGCCCCTTCGGATCACCAAATTTGTAAGTTTGGGGTAAATACCCAGTAGTGCAATTGGTGATTCATAGGGTAGCTCTATTTTCAACTTTTTGAGGAAACTCCATACTGTTTTCCAGAGTCACTCTGCCAGCTTGCATTCCCACCAACAGTGTAGGAGAGCTACCCTTTTTCTTTATCCTCGCCAACATCTGTTCTTTCCTGATTTGTTAATTTTAGTGGTTCTGACTGGTGTGAGGTGGCATCTCATTGTGGTTTTGATTTGTATTTCCCTGGTGGTGAGGGATGTTGAGCACTTTTTCATGTGTTTCTTGGCCATTTGGATGTCTTCTTTGCAGAAATGTTTGTTTATGCCTTCTGCCCATTTCTTGATTGGATTATTTGTTCTTTGAGTGGTATTCATCCTTTCTGGGTGGTTGAGTAACATCCTATTTTTTAATGCAACAAAAATTCTCAAATATTAAAGTAGGCACATATACCTAATATCTTTTATCCTGTGAAAACAAACTGCTGAATAATTTTGTTGTTTTGATATTATTTGGGCTAAATTCACTCTAGATGTGGCACTGAGCAGTCATAAGTGGAAAGTGCAATTGCCTAAATGGAAATATAGCTTAAATCATTTATTTAGTACTACTATTCTACAAAGATACACTAATGCTGTAGTTGACATTTACAGTTGTACAAAGTCTTGCTATATATTAGCAAGCTTGATGAGACAATACAAAAAAGTCACAGGTCATGAACAAACTAAAGAATATCTTAAGTATATGGGTATATCGACACTCCATTTGCATGTTTAGTTTGTAGGGATGTTGACCAATTTTCCCTCCCATAAGATATCACACTCCTCATTACATTGATGACATTATGCTAAATGGAAATAATGAGAGTAACAAGTACTCTAGACTTAATAGCAAGACGTTTATGTGTGAATGGATGTATAATTAATGCAAACAAAATCTAGGGAATGCTACCTAAATGAAAATTATAGGAGTCCACTGATTTTGGGGTATATCCAGATATCTCTTTTAAATTTTAGAATAAGTTTGCGCCTGGGTCTTCCTGCAATCTAGAAAGAGACACAGCTGCTTGTGAGTCACAATCTTTCAATCAATTCTTCAACTTGAGCCAGTTTACGGACCTTGAACTCCTGAATGAATGGGAGACCTTGATAAAAGACTCTGGAATAGTATAAAAAATGTATACTGTTAATTTCGCTTTGAGCCTTCCCTAAAGGAACCTATGGCTTTTTACCAGGGTAACTGTGCATTGTAGGAAAGGAAATAATCGGACACTTCACAGACTATTGGATGTTGCTCTGAATGCCCACTCTCTCCAGGGTAAATAAAACATCACTATAGTCCTCTAGTCAGATTAGGAGCTCATGATATTCAGAGTATCAATAGAGTTTTAGCACAGATCTATCTCACATTGTGTCCAGTGGGTTTCTGAACACATGCTATGGTTCTTCCCCCAGTTTTAGAATGTATAATTGGAATAAAAAATATTTTGCAGCTGACACAATCTTCATATTGGTTCCTGACCTGCAGAGTGAGGACTATAATGGTAAGAAAGGCCACATATAAGCTATTATAATTGACTACATGTAAGAATATAGTAAATACTGAGTAATACCACTTTCTGGTGGGATTTCAGAGATTTGCACCACTAACAAGAACTTTTGAGATGCAGAGGTATTAATTCTTATCCACATCCTCATTCAAGTCTTCAGTTTGCCTGAGATAGAAGATAGATGGAAAAGGGCAGTGGATTATACCATAAGTTTAGCCAAGATTACATCAGAAGCTTAGCACAAACTTGTTATTCCACCTTTAGCTGTTATACTAGATGTAGTTATTTTGCTTGAGCAAATTCACATATCCCTGCACTGGTGTGCATTTATTGATATGGCTAATGCTTTTTCTTTATACATGTTCATGAGGCCCACTGGAAGGATTTTTCTTACAGCTGGCAAGACCAGCAACATACTTGTATAATTTTACTTCAGTGGTGTGTAAACTTTAAGCCTTATGTATCAATTTAAATATTAGGAATCTTTAAAAAAAAGATTTTAGTTATTTATTATTTAGAGAGAGATAGAGAAAGGGAGAGAGAGCACACGCAGGGGAAGCAGCAGGCAGAGGGGTAAGCAGTCTACTTGCTGAACAAAGAGCCCAATGCAGGACTCAATCCCAGGACCCTGGGATCATGACCTGAGCTGAAGGCAGATGCTTAACTGACTGAGCCGCTCAGGCATCCTGATATTAGGGATCTTGATTACTTTTATTTTCCACAATATACATTGCAAAACTGTCACATTAATGATACACTGATAGAACTTCTAGGACATGATTTTCAACTTCTCTACACTTATTGACAACATATTTGCATGTCAGAGAGTATGGAATAAGTCTGATTAAAATTCAGAGGCCCTCTACCTCAGTGAAATTTCTGAGTCCAGTCCAGTGTTGTAATACATGTCCAGATAACCCTTTTAAGGTAAAGGATTTTTTTTTTGGTGCCTTCCTACACCAGAAAAGGCACAATGCTGGTGGGCCTTTTAAGACTTGGGATACTCCATATTCCTCACAAATAATTGCATAAAATGGCTGTATGCACGTGATTCTTAGTCCTCCTGTACTTCCTTTTCTCTCTTAGCTTATACATAGTCCATCATGGAGATTTTCCTGTGACAATTCACAGAAGAAAAAAATGTGGGGCTGGTTTATAGATGGTTCTGCACTAGATGCATATACCACCCAAAAGTATATGACTATCCATCTCTGGGACATCTCTGAAGCACAATGGTAAAGGGAAATCCACCCATGGACAGGACATCAAGAAATTCTGAGAACATGATTATTCTCTTAATTTAGAAGGAGAAATGACTAAACGGGTCATTTTATTATTAATTTATGAGCTCTGGCCAATGGTCAGAGTTTTGAAGGAAAAATGAATGTAAAATTGTTGATAATGACATTTGGGTAAAAAAAAAAATATGGACAGGCCATTTCCATTGGCAAAACAACATGAAAATATTTGTGTCCTGTGTGAAAGGTTACTAAATGATGACTTTGGGAGAGGAAGATTTCAACAACCAAGTGGGTAAGATGAAATATTACTGTAGATATCAGTCAGATTCTTTCCGCAGCCACCTCTGTCATTGCCTAACATGCTCATGAACAAAGAGGCCATGGCAAGCAACAGACATTATGCATGGACTCAACAGGAGTATTATACACTTACCAAGTCTGAGTGACCAATCTGCCAGCAATGGACAACAGCATTAATTTCCTGATATAGCACCTGAGGTGTTTAACTTGCTGGCTTGTGGCAGGATAATTATATTCCTATGCTTCCAAGAAGGAAGGGGCAGCTTTTGTCCTTACTTGAGCACATCCTTCATTTGGATATAAACTTATTTTTACTGCATGCGATGCTTCAATCGATACTACCATCTTTGTACTTATGGAATGAGTTTTCTACTGCCATAGTATTTACAGCCATGGTATTGTTTCAGATCAATAAATTCACTTCACAGCACAAGAAGTCTAGTAATGGACGTGTATTCACAGAATTCACTGGCCATGCCTCATTCCCTAAATTCAGAAGCAGCTGGATTGATAGAATGGTAGAAAAACCTCTAGAAGCCTCAGTTACAAAGCTGGTTAGATGGCAATATGTTGCAGTGCTACAGGTCCTTCAGGAGTTTGTATATTTTCTAAATTACCTTCTGATATATAGTGTTCTTTCTTTTATATTCAGAATTCATAGTTTAAAGAAAAAAGAAAAAAAACCCCACAAAAACAACACAAAAAACCCCAGAACTTACAGCTTCAGAAATCAAGTGAAGAAAATAGGAGTAGGATCATTTTTGCTTCCAATTCCTGTGATTTTTGTGTTCGGGTCATTTACAGGCCATCATTATTGTGGAAAGAATGCTTCCAACAGGAGATAAAACAGTAATGCTCCTGAATGAAGTACAAGAATGCAACCTGGCCACATCAGACTCCTTGTGCCTCTGAATCAACATGTAAGGAAGGGAGTTTTAGTGTAGTCTAGGGTGATTGTGATTAATGTCAGAGAAAATCTATAGCTAAGCAATAAGTTAAAGTGGTAAAAGTAGATTTATTTAGAGCTATTGTAATAGGGTAAAAGAGATCTCAGTGTTGATTAAATGGGTCAATTCTAGGGGTGCCTGGGTGGCTCAGTGAGTTAAAGCCTCTGTGTTCCGCTCGGGTTATGATCTCAGTGTCCTGGGATCCAGCCCTGCGTCAGGCTCTCTGCTTGGTGCAGGATCAGCAGGAGCTGCTTCCTACTCTCTCTCTGCCTGCCTCTATGCCAGCTTGTGGTCTCTGTCTGTCAAATAAATAAATAAATAAAATCTTTAAAAAACAAATAGGTCAATTCTGAATACAGCATAAGCATGAAGATATTTACAGCTTAGGAGTCTGAGAGGAGTTGATGGATTGAAAATTACTAAAACAAAATATAATTAACTGTAAGGAAATTTTGGTCAAACAGATCTAATATGATTATTGTTAAAAACAAGCCAGGCTTATCAGGGAGATTCAAATTAAAACCACATTGAGATACCACCTTACACCAGTTAGAATGGCCAAAATTAGCAAGACAGGAAACAACGTGTGTTGGAGAGGATGTGGAGAAAGGGGAACCCTCTTACACTGTTGGTGGGAATGCAAGTTGGTGCAACCACTTTGGAGAACAGTGTGGAGATTCCTCAAGAAATTAAAAATAGAGCTTCCCTATGATCCTGCAATTGCACTACTGGGTATTTACCTCAAAGATACAGATGTAGTGAAAAGAAAGGCCATCTGTACCCCAATGTTCATTGCAGCAATGGCCATGGTCGCCAAACTGTGGAAAGAACCAAGATGCCCTTCCACAGACAAATGGGTAAGGAAGATGTGGTCCATATACACTATGGCATATTATGCCTCCATCAGAAAGGATGGATACCCAACATTTGTAGCAACATGGATGGGACTGGAAGAGATTATGCTGAGTGAAATAAGTCAAGCAGAGAGAGTCAATTATCATATGGTTTCACTTATTTGTGGAGCATAACAAATAACACGGAGGACATGGGGAGATGGAGAGGAGAAGGGAGTTGAGGGAAATTGGCAGGAGAGGTGAACCATGAGAGACTATGGACTCTGAAAAACAACCTGAGGGGTTTTGAAGGGGTGGGGGGTGAAATCACCTGAAGAATGGTGGAAAATGAGAAATATGGTTAGACATTCAGGATGAGAAGATATGGAGGATGTGGGATACTTTCTATGTTAACTTATGAGCATTCTTTCTGAAGAGTTTACAAAGAATTTTGAAGATGGGCCTATGAGAAGTTTCAGGAGCTTGGCTAAAATTTTTTCAGGCAGAGAACCATTTTCAGTACCCACATTATGAGAAAAAATGAAAAGACGTTCTTTTTTTTTTCCATTTTGAAAAATTATATATATTCTTTTAATAGACACCATATTGAATTCAGAAAGGTCGGGTAAGGATTCTGGGTACATCTGAATAAATCTGGGTGGATTACATACATCATAACTATATTAAAGAAATAATGTAGATTTGGCATTGGGCATGCTTTACCACAACACATTCTTTTAAAATGCAAAAGGGGGGGGTGCCTGGGTGGTTCAGTGGGTTAAAGCCTCTACCTTCAGCTCAGGTCATGATCCCAGGGTCCTGGGATCGAGCCCCACATCGGGCTCTCTCCTCAGCGGGGAGCCTGCTTCCTCCTCTCTCTCTCTCTGCCTGCCTCTCTGCCTACCTGTGATCTCTGTCAAATAAATAAAGTAAAATCTTTAAAAAAAATAAAATAAAATGCAAAAGGGGATGTTTCATTTTCCATGTGGAGAATATTAAGAAAGCAAATCGATTTAAATAAAGAAATGCAAGTATCAGTGCAAGTGACATGAACACACAATCCATCTTAATATTTCAGAGAGACCAGTCAATTGTCTGGAATGTAATGCTCTGCCTTGCTTTACTTTCACTCTTTTTTTTTTAAAAAGATTTTATTTATTTATTTGAGAGAGAGGCAGTGAGAGAGCATGAGCGAGGAGAAGGTCAGAGGGAGAAGCAGACTCCCCGTGGAGCTGGGAGCCTGATGCGGGACTCGATCCCGGGTCTCCGGGATCATGACCTGAGCCGAAGGCAGTTGTCCAACCAACTGAGCCACCCAGGCTTCCCACTTTCACTCTTTTTGAAAGCTATATGTGATAAGACAACTTTGGTTAATTTTATTTAATTTCAAACTATGCAATATTTTAATCTCGACAGATGATTTTCTCTGAAGAATCAGTGATCTCAATATTGCATGTGTATATATTTCAATATTACTTGAAAGACTGTCTACACTTTTACTTTTTTAAGGAATTTAGAAGTATCTAGCCACAACCATTAGTACATTTATATACTTATGTTGTTATGTATTCAAATTACATAATAATGAATTAATAATATCTGTATCTAATTACCTTACATTTATACCACTACATTATTTTAATATAAAATCTGCATTAATTTATTGAATAGAGCGTTACTAAAAAAAACAAGACATTCTTTCTTCCTTTGAATAATCCATGTCCATTTCTTAGTTAGTCACTTTTGTTTATTAAAGATTTATTAGTCATATGCTGACACTTGGTAGTAGAGGATACGCTGTATGGTGCAAGCCACTGGGCATTTATAGAGGGGGAATTTCTATGGAATAAAAAAAATAAAGGTCGATATTAAACTCAGTTCCTGATTCCAGAGGGCAACCTGTTAAGAAGATTTCTAGATGTTTATCTCTAAGCATCTTTAGATGTTGTGTGTACAATAGAACCAGTCCAGTAGATTTCCTGCTTTGCAGTTTAATTGTGGTGATGGCATTGAATGTCTGGGTGAACTTTCTGAGTGAACCACACAGAATACACAAGAAATTTGGCCATACATTATCTATATGGAGATTTCCCTGATGTTCACATCAAGTCTCTCAGCTTCAACTTTCAAGGCTTTGAGAAAAGGGAAGTCTAGTTTGCAATGATTCTAAGTCAGAAGGGAGAAAAATGCAAATGTCAATTTGGACAGTTGCAGCCTGATATTGGAATAAACTAGAATATTTAAGGATTTTTTAAGGATGGGAAAAATGTGAAGATAGAGCTTACAAAGTTGCATTATAATTTTCCATTTAAACATAATTTTCTTTCTATTGTCATCACCATTCAATCAGACATAATCAAAATAAGAATAATTATTTTGCAAAAATAAATCCAAAGTTGTTATACTTAGTGTGATTATGTAAGTGCAGGAAGGAAAGGTACTGAATACATGTGTATCTAGGGTTTTTGTTATTGGAACTTTTAATAAGGAATCTTTTGATTTTTTTAAAAACCTCCTAAGGCTACCAAGCCAAGTCAAAAACTTGCCACATATTTTTCTGCAATACCTATAGATTTAGGTATAATATATAGTCTCTCTTCTTGGGATCTGAAACTTATCCTGAAACTTCTGGTCTTGCCAGAAAATGGACTTTCTTACGGACTTTTAAAATGAAAAAACCTATAAGACAGATTCAGGTTTTTGTTTTGTTGTTTTTTTCCCAAGAGGGGTACAAGCATTGACTCCTTACTTAGTTCTTTAAATTTCTTTAAATATCTCATTTAGTGTACTTATTCTCGAATACGACCTTCCATTCAGAGTTTTGTCAATATAACCAATGTTTTAAATTGGGTACTGTTATAATAACAGAGTTGAGCTATGAGTATATATTGCCATAAAAATAAGAATACTCAATAAGAGTTTTCAAATTCCAGAGAAATCAGTTGGGGAGAAAAGTTGTTTTATCTTTTTCCACAAAATTATATTTTACCAAATTGCTATAATTTAAATGCAGCTTAAGATAAAAAGTTTTCCTTCTTTATGGAAAATAAAACCTTAAAAAAACTGAATGTTCAAAGAAAGCTGTTTTTATTAATTATAATTGTCTCCATCAGTTTATTAAGACCTATTTAATTAAGTTTTGTTCAGCTAGCTCTTGGGCCAGTAGTTTTAGGGATCCATTACCTCCTTTATTACTTCTGGAAATTCCAGAAGCATAGTCTCAAAATTGTCACAGTTTTATCACCATGTAGTATTAATGCCTGTAGCTGATTGTAAATTCTTTTGGAGAGGACTCAGAGCAAAAAATAACTGAATAATAAATAAATGTAAAAGGCCAGGCTAAACTTCTTTCATTGGACAAGAAAAAAAAAAAACTTAAGTTATTCCAGTGGCATACAATATCTAAGGATAATAACTAGAAATAATAACTAGAAAACAAGAAAACCTAAATTTTCTAGAAAATAGAAAAGTAAAGTTCTATGAACGTATAATTTCTAGAATATTTGTATTAGAAATATATTAATATATATACAGATAGAGAGAGGAGAGAGAAAAAATTATTATAACTTCTTATTTGACAATGCTTCTGACATAATTTTAAAATCTATTTTATTTATTTATTTGACAGAGAGAGAAAGGGAGGGAGAGCACAAGCAAGGGAAGTGGCAGGCAAAGGGAGAGGTGGAAGACAATTTCTTGCTCAGCAGGGAGCCTAATATGAGGCTCAATCCCAGGACACTGGGATCATGACCTGAGCCAAAGGCAGACACTTAACTGACTGAGCCACCCAGGTGCCCCAATTCCGACATAATTTATCATCATAAATAAATCTAATTATTTTACCATACCCCTTTCATATAAGGCAAGAGACAAATCCTTTGATATTTTCCAGGTGCATTTGGGAAAGTTACTTTGTGATAAAAAATATTCCATTTAGAATTTGATTTTGGGAAATTGCTAAAATGTAAAAGTCTGAACCCTGAGTACATGAGATCACAAATCATTGTGAAACTATACTTAGTTATCCATTTAATCAAAGTGACAATTAAAATATTTCAAAGGCAATCACAGAAAGTTATGTAGTTGTAAAACAAAAAATAATAGAAAGCTTTTAATATTGAGAAGTGAGTTATATTAAATAGTCAATAAGGACCTTTCTAATAAGGACATCAAGAAGCACAGGAGAGTATTTTAAATATCAAATTCTTGGTTTTCCAGGCATAATACTTAATAGGTAAGTAAAACTGTTTTATAATTTATTATTAAAAGCAGATCAGTAATCTAAGAAAACTTTGTTTTTATATGATAGAAGGAGAGGCAAATCTAGTTTTGTACCAGTGTACTATTAATCCTAATGTTAATTTAAACATATATTATAAATAGGGCACCCTGATAGCCCATTTGTTTAAGTGTCCAACTCTTGGTTTCGGCTCAGGTCATGATCTCAGGATTGTGAGATCAAGCCCCAAGTTGGGCTCTATGCGCAGCACAGACTCTGCTTGAAATTTTCTCCTTTTCCCTCTCTCCTTCCCCCCACCCCCTCCTTGCTTGCTGTCTTTCTCTCAAATAAATAAATAAAATCTTTAAAAAAACATTATAAATAAATTAATCCAAATCTTACATTTGAACACGCAAGATAGAGTTTCTTTTCCATGGTTTATTTGCCATAATCCTTATACAACATTTTCCACTTTATATCTATTTGACTTTTGTCTTACTCTTGTCTTCTTTCTCATTTTGGAACAGCAATTCATTCACTTTAGGGAAAAATTATGCTCTTCCTTTTAGAAAAACACATGCCTAATACCTTTCCTTATAAAAAATGAGCCTTAATTGCCTTACATTAGAGACTTTCTTTGTTTACCCTTAGTAGTCCTAGTATATTGATTGGAATTTTTAAAATATATTTTAAAAATATTTTATTTATTTATTTGACAGACAAGAGATCAAAAGTAGGCAGAGAGGCAGGCAGAGAGAGAGAAGGAAGCAGGCTCCCCACTGAGCAGAGAGCCCCATGTGGGGCTCAATCGCAGGACCCTGGGACCATGACCTGAGCTGAAGGCAGAGACTTTAATCCACTGAGCCACCCAGGCACCCCATATTGATTGGAATTTTAAATCAATATTCTCCTTTCTACATAGAGAAAACCAGGACATAAACAATGGTTAACTCTCTGGCATGTACTAAATCTTGTAGCAAATTTGTGAGTACATAACTTCATAATTTTCTAGAGGCATAGGACTTTTTCACAGTACATTTTCTCATGTTTAAAAACACCGAGTATGTTAAGATTCTCTATGCCATATAAAAACAAGATGCCAAGTATAGATAAAATTATGTTCAGTAATTAACATTTCAATATTTCATCCTTTTCAGATACTTTCTATCTATTCAGTGATTTCACATTGAACCATAAAGTTTTAAGTTTTCAAGTTACAAAAAAGTAAGTGAAACTACTTTTAAGTGGATATTATAAAACTCAGTTACTATAAAACATGTTTTAAAACAAAACATTATACAACATAATTATTGAAAAATTCATTTATAAATATCACACCATTTCTTGATTTGAATGTAAGAACTTCTTTCACAAAACTCCTATAAAAAGTAGATAACCTTATCCATTCATCCTTTGTAGGGCATCTTGGTTCTTTCCACAGTTTGGCGACCATGGCCATTGCTGCTATGAACATTGGGGTACAGATGGCCTTTCTTTTCACTACATCTGTATCTTTGGGGTAAATACCCGGTAGTGCAATTGCAGGATCATAGGGAAGCTCTATTTTTAATTTCATGAGGAATCTCCACACTGTTCTCCAAAGTGGCTGCACCAACTTGCATTCCCACCAACAGTGTAAGAGGGTTCCCCTTTCTCCACATCCTCTCTGATGCACGTTGTTTCCTGTCTTGCTAATTTTGGCCATTCTAACTGGTGTAAGGTGGTATCTCAATGTGGTTTTAATTTGAATCTCCCTAATGGCTAGTGATGATGAACATTTTTTCATGTATCTGATAGCCACTTGTATGTCTTCTTTGGAGAAGTGTCTGTTCATATCTTCTGCCCATTTTTTGATATGATTATCTGTTTTTTGCATGTTGAGTTTGAGAAGTTCTTTATAGATCCTGGATATCAACCTTTTGTCTGTACTGTCATTTGCAAATATCTACTCCCATTCCGTGGGTTGCCTCTTTGTTTTGTTGACTGTTTCCTTTGCTGTGCAGAAGCTTTTGATCTTGATGAAGTCCCAAAAGTTGTACTGAAAAGAAGGGCCATCTGTAACCCCAATGTTCATAGCAGTAATGGCCACAACAGCCAAACTGTGGGAAGAACCAATAAGTCCCTCAACAGACGAATGGATAAAGAAGATATGGTCCATATATATAAAGGAATATTACACAGCCTCTAATAAGGACGAATACTCAAATTTTGTATTAACATGGACAGGCCTGGGGGAGATCATGCCGAGTGAAATGTCACACAGAGAAAGTCAATTATCATATGGTTTCACTTACTTGTGGAGCATAAGGAATAACGTGGAGGACATTATGAGAATGAAAGGAAAAGTGAATTGGGGAAAATTCAGGGGGAGAGGAACCATGAGAGACTTTGGACTCTGAGAAACAAACTGAGGGTTTTGCAAGGGAGGGGGGTGAGGGGTTAGGTGAGCCTGGTGGTGGGTATTAAGGAGAGCACATATTGCATGGAGCACTGGGTGTGGTGCATAAACAATGAATCTTGAAACACTGAAAAAATAAAAATAAAAATAAAGTATTCTGTCTTGGCAAAAAAAAGCAGATAACCTCCTTAAAAATTATTTGAATTCATTTAAGGTAACATATAGTGTGTTATTAGCTACAGGGGTAGAAATTTAGTGATTCTTCAGTTGCGTATAACATCAGGGGCCCTCTCATTACATCATTATATCAAGGGCCCTCCTTATGCCCATCACCCAATTACCCCATGCCCCATCCACCTTCCCTCCAGCAACTCTCAGTTTGCTTCCTATAGTTAAAAGTCTCTCACAGTTTATCTCCCTCTCTGATTTCTTCCTATTATAGTTTTTCTTTCTTCCCCTATGAACCTCTATACCATATGATAATTGTCTCTCTATGACTGACTTATTTCCCTCAGCATAATATTCTCCAGTTCCATCCATGTCATTGTAAATGGTAAGATTTCATCTTTTCTGATGGCTGGGTAACATTCCATTAATTCCATTCCATATAAACTCTCTCTCTCTCTCTCTCTCTCTATATATATATATATATATATACACATACCACATCTTCATTATACATTCATCTGTTGATAGACATCTAAGCTTTTTCCATAGTTTGGCTATTGTGGACATTGCTGCTGGAAACATTGTGGTGCAGGTGCCCCTTCAGATCACTAGATTTGTATCTTGGGGTAAATACCTTGTAGTACAATTTCTGGGTCATAGGATAGCTCTATTTTTAACTACCTGAGGAACCTCTGTACTGTTTTCCAGAGTGGCTGTAGTGGGAATGCAAGTGAGGTGTCTTCTCATTTCTTGACTGGATTTTTGTGTTTTTTGGGGGGAGTTGAGTTTGATAACTTCTTTATAGGTTTTGGATACTAATCCGTTATCTGATATGTCATTTGCAAATATCTTCTCCCATTCTGTGGGTTGCCTATAGTCTGGTTGACTGTTTCTTTTGCTGTGCAAAAGCATTTTTTTCCTGATGGAAACCTAATGATTCATAAAAACAAACAAACAAACAAACAAACAACAGATACCTTGAGAGAGAGGGGAAGATGGTGGCGGAGTAGGAGGAACTAAGATTGCCCCATCCCACAAATACAACTAGATAACTATCAAGTCATCCTAAACAACCCATAAAACTTGAAGATTCACAGAACAAACTTCACAACTAAAGGTAAAGAAAAGGCCACATCAACGAAGGTAGAAAGTGTGGAGATACAGTTTGAGAGAAAAACAGAATATGGTCTCTGCAGTGGGAAGGTAGCCATGGTCACGGAGAAGGGCAAGAGATAGATTAACACACAGAGGAGTGCATGGGGAAGATGAATCTCCATAGCAATTGGCTTGGAAAGTGAAAGAGGCTGAATTTTGTGAGTTATTGTAACCAACAGGGCATAAAGTCTGGAGCTCTAAAGGTCAGTGGGCTTGGCTTAAAGAGAACCTGGAGGCATTGGGACTGCTCTTGGCGTGAAGGCAAGGCAATCAGACCAGACATATGGGATGGAAACAACAATCAGAAAAGCACCTGGAAGCACAGAGTGGGGAGGCTATTTGATCACCTCAGAACATGTCCCATAGAGGCCACATTCATGGAGAGGAATTCCTTCCAGGAATGAAGTAACTAGCAGGTACCATCTACCACCTTCACCCCACAGCATAAGTACAGAACTCACACTGGCTCCCTAACTTGCTTACACCAAGCCCTGTCCCCTGCCCTTGTGCTGTAGTGGAACTGCCCTTACCAGTCAAACTTGCCATAGTCCAAGTGCAGAGGGCTCCCTCCCCAGAAGACCAGCTCAAATCTTTGTGCAAACTGCATCTCCTGACCCACAAGGTTTACTGGGCCTCAATTACTGTGGAAATGGCAACATGTCTCATTTCACAAACAAACTAGAGCACACCTAGTAAAAACTTACCACATTCAGGCCAGGATTAAGCACTGCCTATGATAGGCAAAAAGAGCCTCTACAGATGATTTACCTGAAGGATAAAGTGGACTGGACACAATAACAGAGCACATATTGGAGCACATATTGGAGACACTCCCTAAAGCACTAGGTCTTGGGTAACAGGGGATACTACACTGCAAGGCATTAGAGAACTCTTCTCCCTAATATTATTATCATTAAGAACAGAAAGACTTATACAAAATGAGAAGACAGAGGGATTGGTCCCAAGTGGATAAGGACCACTTATCCTTGGAATAATGGAATATGGAAAAGGATAGGGCCATGGCCAGAGATCTAAGTCAAACATATATAAATAATATGTCTGATAGAATATTTAAAGTAATTATCATAAAGTTGATCACTGGACTTGAGATAAGGATGGAAGACATTAGTGAAACCCTTCACATGAAATAAAGAATAACAGCAGAGATAAAGGACTTAATAAATGAAATAAGAAATAAAGTTGATGGAGTGAACAGCAGGATGGAAGAGACAGAGAAATGATTTAATAACCTATAAGACCTAGAGGAGTAATGGAAAGTAATCAGGCTGAACAAAAGAGAGAGAAAAGAATTATGGAATATAAAATAGACATAAGGAACTTAGTGACTCCATCAAATGTAATAACATTTGTATTACTGTAGTCCCAGAAGAAGAGAATGAAAAAAGGGCATAAATTTTATTGGGAAAAAGAGTTACTGAAAACTCCCCTAACCTGAGGAAGGAAACAGATCTGGAGGGCACAAAGAACCCCCAACAAAATTAACAGAAGCAACTCTATATCAAGACCTATTATAATTAAAATGACAAAATGTATAGTGATAAAGAAAAAAAAAAGTTTTAAAGCAATAAGGCAAAAACATCCAACAGAAACCTCATAAGGCTGTCAGGGGATTTTATAGCAGAAACTTTCTAAGCCAGAAGGGTCATAATATCTTCAAAGTGCTGAATGGGAAAGTCTGCAGCCAAGAATATTCTATTCAGCAAAGCTATTATTCAGAATAGAAGTAGAGATAAAGAGTTTCTTAGACAAACAAAAATTAAAGGTGTTCATAACCACTAACCTAGCCCTGCAAGAAATACTCAAGAGGACTCTTGGAGTAGAAACTAGAGGTCAAAGTGTCAGTATAAAGGTAGGAAACAAAAAAGCATTAAAAATGAGTATTTCTGTAAAAATTCAGTCATGGAACTCACAAAAAATGCTGTAAATATCACACAATATATTTAAAATGTGGGTGGGTGAGGCGAAAAGAATGGTTTATTTATTTATTTATTTATTTATTTAAAGATTTTATTTATTTATTTGACAGAGAGGGAGAGAGAGAGACAGTGAGAGAGGGAACACAGGCAGGAGGAGAGGGAGAGGGAAAAGCAAAGCAGGCTTCTTTATGAGCAGGGAGCCCATGTGGGACTCGATCCCAGGAACCTGGGATCATGACCTGAGCCAAAGGCAGATGCTTAATGACAGCCACCCAGGCACCCCATATAAATGGGTTTAAATTTAAATGACCATCAATTTAATATAGACTGTTATATGCAGATATAATAGTATGCAAACCTAATAGTACCACAAATCAAAATACACAATGTAGTCTGCAAACCTAATAGTAATGACAAATCAAAAAATACCAATAAGATGAAGTATATATATATATATATATATATATATATATACACACACACACACACACATATATATATATATGAAGTATATATATTCTGTATAGTACACACACATATATATATATATATGAAGTATATATATTCTGTATAGTACAGAATAAAAAAGATTGAATCTTGTCATTTGAAGCAACATTGTTAGAGAACAGAGTATTACACTAAGGGAAATAAGTCAAAGAAAGACAAATACCATATGATTTTACTTATATGTTGATTTTTTTTTATTTCTTTTCAGCGTAACAGAGTTCATAGTTTTACACCATACCCAGTGCTCCATGCAATGCGTGCCCTCCACAATACCCACCACCTGGCTCCCCCAATATGTTGATTTTAAGAAATAAAACAAACAAGCAAAAGGTAACAGGAGAGAGAGCGAGTGAGAAGCTATCCAAGAAACAGTCTCTTAACTATAGAGAACAAATTGATGGTTACCAGAGGGGAGGTGGGTAGGAGGATAGGTTAAACAGGTGATGGGAGTTATGATGAGCATCGGGTATTGTATGGAAGAGTTGAATCGGTATATTGTACACCTGCAACTAATATCACATTGTATGTAAATTGACTGGAATTTGAATAAAAACTTTAAAAATATGAAAAAATAGACAAAGAAATACAAATATATCACTAAAAACCTAGCATATCATGAAAGAAAAACAAGAAAGGATCAGAGAAAATCCTCACAAATAGTCACAAGCCAGATAATAAAATGGCAATAAATACATATTTATCAATATTTACATTTAATATAAATGGACTAAACACTCTAATCAAAATATATAGAATCATAGAATGGATTAAAAAACAAGAACCATTTATCTACTGACTACAAGAGCCTCATTTTGGATTAAAAGACACCTGAATATTGAAAGTGAGGAGACAGAAATTGGGAGGAAGAAGATGGCAGAGGAGTAAGGGATTCTAGTTTAATCTGGCCCCTAGAAATCAGCTAGATAGATATCAAATCATTCTGAACACCTGCAAACTCAACTAGAGATCTGAGGAAAAAATGCTGCAATTCTACAAGTAGAAAAGTGACCACTATTTGGAAATTAGGAGGCGTGGAGAAGTGAATTTGAGGTGATTTATCCAAAGATGAACCCTAGGGGTGGAGAGCCTTCAAAAGCAAACTAGTGGAAAGTGATATAGAAGTGGAGGGTAAAATCAGAACTTTTAGGAATCTGCTCCAGTGGGGAGCATCTCTGCCTGAAAGGCTCTCAGATGGAGAAGTGGGGTGGCATCCCATGATCACAACTCAGTATGATCTCAGGATCCCTGGGGGTCACAAAAAGAACTCAGAGCATTCCTGAGTGCAGCAGAGTTCCCAAACATCAGAGCTGGGATGCCAGCTGCAAATTGTGAGCTCAGGAGTGGGATTTAAGCACGGTGTTGCTACAAACTCTGAACCGTGGCATGATCAGGTGATATCTCTCTAAGCAGAGGCCCAGCAAGAGGCAGAACTGTGGCAATACCCCTTCTTCCCTGCTCTGGGAAGAGTGGCACAGGTGTGCACCACATGGGTCTGTAAAGTTTGGAGACTCTAAATGGGGTCATATGCTTAAGATAAAAATACTAGGGGGACGCCTAGGTGGCTCAGTTGGTTGGACGACTACCTTCGGCTCAGGTCATGATCCCGGAGACCCGGGATTGAGTCCCGCATCGGGCTCCCAGCTCCACGGGGAGTCTGCTTCTCCCTCTGACCTTCTCCTCGCTCATGCTTTCTCACTGCCTCTCTCTCAAATAAATAAATAAAATCTTTAAAAAAAAAGATAAAAATACTAGGTCACAGGCTGGGTGAACACAGAGTGTAGAGGGAAACCAGGGAGACATGAGTGATTTACTTTTTTTTTTTTTTTGTGAGGACTCACTGAAGAGTTGGGGGGACACAAATTTTCACCTCTGGGGCTGAAGATCAGGGCATAGACATTTTTATCCTCTAAAGTGGTATGGGGATCCTTCAGGAAACAAAAGCCACATAGAGCAATCTGAAGCTGCTTACACTGAGCATAGCCCCGTGGCAAGGGGCTGTGATTCCACCGCAAAGATATCTGAGAATCAGGGCAACAAGCTCCTCCCTCAGAAGACCAGCAGGAATATCTGGCTAATATCAAGTTTACCAATTACACAGAACTGCAAAACTCCAGCACTAGGGGAAAATAATATATAGAATGTGGGCTCTTTTCTCAAGATTCTTTAGTCTTTCAGTTTAATATTTTCCTTTTCACCTAGTTTCTTATTTTAAAAACATTTTTTAGTCTGTTTAAATTTTCATTTTTCTATTTATATTTCATATATATATATACATACACAGACATTATATATATATATATATATATATATACATACATACATAAAGGCTTTGATTCATTATATTCAATTTTATTTTCATATACGTATGTTTTTCTTTCTATACAATTTTGGGACCTAGTTTCTTCTAACAATCAGACCAAAGTACACCCAGGATCTAGTGTATTATTCTATTCTGCCCACCTCTTCAATTATATTTATATTCATATATATATATTTAATATAATATATATATTTTATATATATTTATATATTTATAGATGTATAATAATATATATATTATTATATTCACTCTTTTTTCCCCTTTTTGTTTCTAATCTGTTCTGATTTGTTTAGTGTTTATTTTGCTGCATTTGTGGTTGATACTTTTGTATTTTGTTCCTTCATTCATCTATTCTTCTGTGGACAAAAAGACAAGATGGAAAAACCTATACCAGAAAACAGAACAAGAGGCAGCACTCAATACCAGAGACTAAATCATTATGGATATAAGTAAGATGTCAGAGTTAGAATTCAGAATAACAATT
Source organism: Mellivora capensis (assembly GCA_004024625.1). Classification (NCBI taxonomy): domain Eukaryota; kingdom Metazoa; phylum Chordata; class Mammalia; order Carnivora; family Mustelidae; genus Mellivora; species Mellivora capensis. The sequence continues at coordinate 38,906 of PISX010013214.1, read as the reverse complement.
ATAAATATACTAGCTGAGGTTGAAAAAGCACAGAAGACGCTAGAGAATCCCTTTCTGGAGAAACAAAGAAACCCCTAAAATCTAAGCAATTCAAAACAAAACAAAAAAAAAGGTATTACTGAGATGTAATATAAAAGGGAGGCTCTAACTGCTCGGATAAATGAGGGAGAAGAGAAGATCAGTGATATAGAAGATAAAATGTTGGAGAATAAAGAAAATGAGAAAAAAGAGGGATAAACAACTATTGGATCAACAGGGGAGGATTTGAGAGACCAGCAATACCATAAGGCAATACAATATTAGAATAATTGGGGTCCCAGAAGATGAGGAAAGAAAAGGGTCAGAAAATATATTTGAGCAAAGTATAGCAGAGAACATCCCTAATCTGGGTAAGGAAACAGTAATTTAAACCCAGGAGGCACAGAAAACCCCATTGAAATCATAAAAACAGGTCAACACCTTAACATATAATGAAGCTTGCAAATTTCTGAGACAAAGAGAAAATCCTGAAAGCAGCTCAGGACAAGAGGTCTTATGCTACAGAGGTAGAAACCTAAGGCTGACAGCAAACTTATCCACAGAGACCTCACAGGCCAGAAGTATTGTCATGGGCCCTAAAGGAGAATAAAATGCAGCCAAGAATAATTTATCCAGCAAGGCTGTCATTCAGAAGGAAGAAGAGATAAAGAACTTCCAGGACAAATAGAAACTAAAAGAATTTGTGGTCATTAAATCATCCCTGCAAGAAATATTAAAGGGGAAGCTTTAAGTGAAGAGAGAACCCAAAGTAACATAGACAAAAAAGGTAGAGAGTCAGTATAAAGATATGGTGAATTTACAGGTAATACTGTGGCACTAAATTCATAAGGAGAGCATGTATTGCAATGAACACTGGGTGTTATATGCAAATAATGAATCATGGAAAACTATATAAAAAACTAATAAAGTTATGTATGGTGACAAATATGATAAAAAAATAAAAAAAGTTACTCTGAATGTAAAAGGGTAAGTGCTCCTATCGAAAGACATAGGGTATCAGATTGGATTAAAAAAAATAAGCAAGGACCTCGTGGGGGCTCAGTCAGTTAAGCATCTGCCTTTGGCTCAGATCATGATCCCAGGGACTTAGAATCAAACCCCACATCAGGCTCACTGCAGAGGAGGAAGAGCAGAGCTTCTCCCTCTCCCTTTGACTGCCACTTCCCTACTTGTTCTCCCTCTCTCTATATCAAATAAATAAATAAAAATCTTTAAAAAAAAGCAAGACCCATCAATATGCTGTTTGTAGAGACTCATTTTAGGCCAAAGTCACCTCCAAATTGAAAGTGAGGAGATGGAGAACCATTTATCATTGTAATGTACATCAACAGAAAGGTAGCAATCCTTATATCAGACAAATTAGATTTTAAACCAAACACAGTAATAAGAATTGAAGAAGGGTCCTATATCATAATAAAGGAATTTATCCAACAAGAAGATCTAACAAATGTAAATAACTATGCCCCCAACATGCCAGCAGCCAATTATAGAAACCAATTAATAACAAGATTAAAGAAACACACGGATAATAAAATAATAGACGATGACTTTAACACACCACTCACTGCAATGGACAGATCATCCAAGCAGAGGTCATTAAGGGAAGAGGGGCTTTGAATGACACACTGGAAAAGATGGACTTGACAGTTATATTCAGAGCTTTTCATCCTAAAGCAACAGAATACAAATTCTTCTCGAGTACACATGGAACATTCTCTAGAATAGATCATATCCGGGGTCACAAATCAGGTTTCAACTGATTTGTTGTACTAAAACTTGTAATAAACTACAAGTAGTTTAGTACAGCTAAAAATTGTACTAAAACTTCAACTGATCTCAATTTGTACTAAAAGATTGGGATCATTCTCTGCATATTTTCAGACCACAATGCTTCAAAACTGGAACTCAATCACAAGAGAAAATTTGGAAAGAACTTAAATATATGGAGGCTAAAGAGCATCCTACTAAAGAATGAATTGGTCAACCAGGAAATTAAAAAGGAGAATTAAAAATATTCATGGAGAGGTACCTGGGTGTCTCAGTGGGTTAAGCATCTGCCTCTGGCTCAGGTTTTGATCTCAAGGTCCTGAGATGGAGCCTCACATCAGGCTCTCTGCTCAGCAGGGAGCCTGCTCCCCCCCTCTGCCTGCCTCTCTGCCTACTTGTGATCTCTCTCTCTCTGTAAGATAAATAAATAAAACCTTTAAAAAATATTCATGGAAACAAAGAAGTCAAACTCTCACTTTTCACAGATAGCATGGCACGTTATATGGAAAACCCCGAAGATTCCAATCCAAAATTGCTGGAACTCATACAGGAATTCAGCAAAGTGACAGGATATAAAATCAATGCACAGAAGTCAGTTGCATTTCTATACCCAACAATGAGGCAGAAGAAAGAGAAATCAAGGAATCAATCCCATTTACAATTGTACCAAAAAACACAAGATATCAGCCTTAAACCTAACCCAAAATGGGAAGGATCTTTACTCTGAAACTATAGAACACTAATGAAAGAAATTGAGGTAGACACAGAGAGATGGAAAAATATTCCATGCTCATGGATTGGAAGAATAAACATTGTTAAAATGTCTATGCTACACAGAACAATCTATATATTCAATGTAATCTCTATCAAAATACCTGGAATATTTTTCGCAGAGCTGGAACAAATAATCCTAAAATTTGTGTGGAACCAGAAAAGACCCCTAATCACCAGGGGGAATGTTAAACAAAACAAAACAACAACAAACCCCAAAAAACAACAAAGCCAGGGCATTGCAGCTAACTTCAAGCTATATTACAAAGCTATATTGGAAAGTTGTAATCATCATGACAGTGTGTAACCGGCACAAAATCAGACACATAGACCAATGGAACAGAATAGAGAACCCAGAAATGGACCTTCACTTCTATGGTCAACTAATTTTTGACAAAGTATGAAAGAATATCCAATGGAGGGATGCCTAGGTGGCTCAGTTTAAGTAACTGCCTTTGGCTCAGGTTATAGTCTTGGAGTCCTGGGATTGAGTCCCACACTGAGCTCACAGCTCACTGGGAGTCTGCTTTTCCCTCTGATCCTTTCTCCTCTCATGCTCTCTATCTTTCTTCCTCTAAAATAAATAAATAAAAATCTTAAAAAAATAATATCCAATTAAAAAAAGACAGTCTCTTCAATTAATGGTGCTGGGAAAATTGGACAGTAGAATGAAGAAGAATAAAACTGGACCATTTTATTATACCATATACAAAAGTAGACTCAAAATAGGTGAAAGACCTAAATGTGAAACAGTAATCCATCAAAATCCTACAGGAAAACACAGACAGCAAATTCTGACCTTGGACACAGCAACTTCTTGCTATACACGTCTTCAAAGAAAAAAATGAACTATTGGGACTTCATACAGATAAAAAGCTTTTGTACAGCAAAGGGAACAGTCAACAAAACCAAAAGAAAACAGAGAGAATGAGAGAAGTTTTTTTTGCAAGTGACATATCAGATAAAGAGCTGGTATCCAAAATAAGCTCTATGAGTACTTCTATAAAGAACTTATCAAAATACATACCCAAAAAACAAATAATCCAGTCAAGAAATGAACAGATAAAAAAGAAAAATAAAAAAGAAAAAACATAAAGGGGCAGAAGACATGAATAGACATTTCTCCAACTTATCAAAATACATACCCAAAAAACAAATAATCCAGTCAAGAAATGAACAGATAAAAAAGAAAAATAAATAAAAAAGAAAAAACATAAAGGGGCAGAAGACATGAATAGACATTTCTCCAAAGAAGACATACAAATGGCCAAGACACACATGAAAAAAACCCCTTTAACATACCTCGGCATCAGGGAAATACAAATCAAAACCACAAGGAGATACCACCTCACACTAGTCAGAATGAGTAAAATTAACAGCTTAGGAAACACCAGTGTCGGAGAGGATGTGGAGAAACGGGAACCCTCTTACACTGGTTGTGGGAATGCAAGCTGGTACAGCCATTCTGGCATACAGTATGGAGTTTCCTCAAAAAGTTAGAAAGAGAGTTACCCACAATCCAGAAATTGCACTAATAGGTATTTACCTATATTACTGAAAGGATAGAAACATAATAATCCCAAGGGGCACCAGCACCCCAATTTTTATAGAAGCAATAGCCGCAATAGCCAATATATGGATAGAGCTGAGATGCCCTTTGACAAATGTTTGAATATTTTTTTCAACTTTATTCAAACATTTATTCAAATGTATATATATATATATATATATATATATATATATATATATATAATGGAATATTACTCAGCCATAAAAAAGAAATCTTAACAACTTGCCACTATGTGGATTGAACTAGAAGGTATTTTGATAAGCAAAATAACTCAAACAGAGATGAAAATTATCATATGATTTCATGCATATGAAGAATTTGAGAAATGAAGTGGAGGGTCATAGGGGAAGGGAGGGAAAAATAAAATACGATGAAATCAGAGAGAGAGACAAACAATAAGAAGCTCTTAACTATAGGAAACAAACAGAGGGTGGCAGGTGGGGAGTTAGGAGAGGGGGTTGGGTAACTGGGTGATGGACATTAAGGCACTTGATTAAATGAGCACTGGGTGTTATATGCAACTTATGAATGACTAAACTCTACCTCTGAAAATAATGATGCACTATATGTTAATTAATTGAATTTAAATAAATTTAAAAACATAGAAAAGATAAATGAAACCAGGAGATAAGATAAAAAAAGATAAAAAAAAATCATAGATCTCTAGCCAGATTTATCAAAAAGCAAAGAGAAAGGACTCAAATCAATAAAATTACAATGAAAGATGTATAACAACCAACATTATAGAAAAAATTATAAGAGAATATTATGAAAAATTATATGCCAAAATGTTGGACAAGTTGGAAAAATGGATTCCTAGAAACATATAAACTACCAAAACTAAAGGTGGAAGAAATTGAATAGACCAATTATCTGCAATGATATTGAATCATTAATCAAAAAAAATCCCAACAAGGAAAGTCCAGCACTAGATGTTTTAACAGACTAATTCTATTAACATTTAATGTAATGTTAATAGCTATTCTTCTCAAACTATTCCAAAAAATAAAGGAGGAAATAGAACTTCCAAATTAATTATATGAGGCCAGAACTACCTTGACACCAAAACCGGAGAAAGACACCAGTAAAAAAGAGAACTAAGGGCAATATGCCTTTTGAAAATAGAAGCAAATATCTTCAACAAAATACTAGCAAACAGAATCCAATAACATATTAAAAAATCATTCACCACCAGCTACTGGGGTATAGGCCTGGGATTTAAGTGTGGTTTGACATACAGAAATCAATCAATGTGTTGCATTACATCAATAAGAGAAAGCATAGGAAACATTTGATCATTTCAATAGATGCAGAAAAAACTATTTGGCAAAGTACAATATCCATTTATTATAAAAAAAAACCCCACCTCACCAAAGTAGATTTAGAGGGAACATACCTCAACATAATAAAGAACACATATGAAACATCCATAGAAATCATGGTACACAATGGGAGGAAACTAAGGGCTTTCCCTCTAAGGTCAAGAACAAGATGGGTTTCTGGTGGCTCAGTGGGTTAAGCCTATGCCTTCGGCTCAGGTCATGATCTCAGGGTCCTGGGATTGAGGCCCGCATCGGGCTCTCTGTTCAGTGGGGAGCCTGCTTCCCTCTCTCTCTCTGCCTGCCTCCCTGCCTACCTGTGACCTTTCTCTCTCTCTCTCTCTCTCTCTCTCTCTCTCAAGTAAATAAATAAAATCTAAAAAAAAAAAAAAGGCAAGACAATGATGTCCACTCTCACCATTTTTATTCAGCATAGTACTGGAAGTCCTATCTATGACAATTAGACAACAAAAGAAATGAAAATAATCCAAATTGGTAAGAAAGAAGTAAAAGTTTCATTATTTGCAAATGACACAATACTATATATCAAAAAACCTTAAAACTACCAAAAAACTAGTAAACTGATAAATGAATCTATGAAATTTGCATTGTACAAAAACAATGTGCAGAAATCTGTTGCATTTCCATACATTAACAATGAACTAGTTGAATGAGAAATTAAGAGAACCATTCCATTTATAATTGTACCCAAATTAACAACATAGCTCCAAAGAAGTGAAAGTTCCGTACTCTGAAAACTATAAAACATTGATAAAAGAGGTTGAAGACATCACAAAGAAATAGAAAGACATTCCTCATTCATGGATTGGAAGAACAAATATTTTTAAAATGTCTACAATGCCCATAGAAATCTACACACTTAATATAATCCCTATCAAAATGCCAACAGGATTTTTCACAGAACTAGAACAAATAAGGAACCACAATAGACTCCAGATAGTCACAGCAGTTTTGAAAAAGGAAAACAAAGCTGGAGCTTTCACAATTCCAGACTTCAAATTATATTACAAAGGTATAATAAAACAGTATATTACTGGCACAGAGGTAGACCATAGATCAATGGGACAGGATAAAAAAAAACCCAGAAATAAAGTCACAATTATATGGTCAATTAATTGTTGACAAAGCAGGAAAGACTATTCAATAGGACTATATATAATCTCTTCAACATATAGGATTGGGAAAACTGGTCAGCTATGTGCAAAGGAATGGAACTGGACCACTTTGTTCACCATGTATTTAAATTAAAAATTGATTAAAGAACTAAATGTGAGGCCCGGAACAAAAATCCTAGAAAACAACATAGGTAGTAAGGTTTCTAATTTCAGCCATAACAATATATTTCTAGAGATGTCTCCTGAAGTGAGGAAAAAAATAAGCAAAAATAAACTATTAGGACTACATCAAAATAAAAAGCTTCTGCATAGCAAAGGAAAAATCAACAAGCTAAAAAGTAACCTCCAGAATGGGAGATATTTGCAAATGACATATCCAATAAAGTTTCAGTATTCAAAACATTTGAATAACACAATTCAACACATAAAAACCAAATAATCCATTTACAATAATAATAAAAAAGACCCAAACATTCAGAATTGGAATCCTCAGAATTTTCTAGTGTCTTGAAAATCTCCATTTTCTCTATATCTGTCCTGAGACAAACATGTGATCAATACGATCACTTCGATCTAACATATCTTTATCACTAATGACATCCTTTGATACTTTTACTTCCCTTTCATAAACCTAGATTTTAATAATTAATTCCTTAGGGACAAAATTTTAAAAAAGATTTTATTTATTTGTTTGACAGAGAGAGAGAGAGAGAGAGAGAGAAAGAGAACAAGCAGGGAATGGGGAGCAGCAGAGGCAGAGGGAGAAGCAGATTCCCTGTTGAGCAGGGAGTCCAGTGTGGGACTATGTCACAAGACCTAGGATCATGACCTGAGCTGAAGGCAGCCATTTAACTGGATGAGGCACCCAGGTGTCCAAAGTCTAATTTTTTTTTTAAATTTAATCCTGACTGATCATCTTGGGAATGATTTTTGGGGATGATCAAGTTTTCCAGTTCTCTTTTACCACCTGCTCTTTCCACATTTTTCTGATCAATAGTAATTGCTGTGATAAGATGATATAAAACTGGCTTTGACTGACCAATTAAAGACATCTATCCTGAGCTTGATGATTAGAGTGCGGGTTCCAATCACTACAGTCAAATTAATGCCTAGGCTACCAGTTCATGTACAACAAAAAAGGAAAGAGAAAATGGAGATTTTCAGGATACTAGAAAATTCTGAGGAATCCAGTCCTGAGAGTTGTTTTAAATTTGAGCTAAGACTGTCTTTTAAAGTTCTTGTTTATATCTCCCAGATTGGCTCTCACTTCCACCCTTAGAGATTCTATGTTGCCACTAATGGTTTTCTTCAACCTAGCCATTGACTGGATAATTGTTACACTGAATTCCCTTTCTGACATTCTGTTTGTATCCATATCCAATAGTTCTGTGGGGAGGGCACAGTCTGTGTATTTTTCCTCTGTTGGGTGTTCCTCCTCCTAGTCATTTTGGTGAGAGGTGGTTGAGGGGATGTATAGCTGAATATATCAACCATGATCCAGGCAAGGTGCACCCTGGAGCATTTCTGAGCAATCAAAGTCACCACCAAAGAGAAAGAAAAAAGAAAAAAGAGAGAGATAAAGAGAGAGACAGGAAAAAAAAAGAAAAAAGAAAAGACTCAGCTAGAATGGGCCCCAAAGGTAGGATTTATAAGGTGTACAAACAAAAAGGGACAAATGAAAGACCCACAAAAGTAAATGACAAGGAAAAAAAAAAGAACCCAGCCACAATGAACCCCAAGGATAAAATATATATAATACCAGAACAAAAACAAATACACAGAAACACTGACAGAAGAAAAAGTTGGGAGGGTGGTTATAAATCTTCCATGTGGTCAAGGAAGGTTATTTTTATTCTTCCTGGGTGTATCTGGATATCTTTGTTAAAGGACGCAACTTTCCAAAGATAAAGGAAGATTAAAACTGTTTTATATATAGGGGTCATATTGAATAGGGAAAAGGGATTATCTTGAAGCTTATGTCTATATGTAGAAAAAAAAGGAAAAAAAGAAAAGAAAAAGAGAAACACAGGTGTATGTATGAAAAAAGTTCAAGTTAAAAGGTTACTATGGAATATGTTGTTTTAAAACTCTAGTTGTAATGGAAGGTATGTTAAAGAAATTAAAAGAACAAGAATTGTGAAAATGAATTTAAAAAAGTATCTATGAAATATACAGGATTTAGGGCAGTACTAGGAGCTTAATATGTTGTTCTCTCCTGATGTTGGGGTTTTACAATTTTATGGGTACTCTGTGGTGGCTGTCCTCTCATCCTTTTCCTTACCTTCTGCGGGATGGGTCTGCTGTATTGTTTTTCAGTCAGTCTTGCTTGGGTTGAGTAGTCCTGCCCCCATCAAGGGGCTGGACTCTGTGGAAACCGGTTTTTCAGGCTTTTGTTCTCTGGAGGTTGTGTGTGTGTGCGCGCGCGCGCGTGCGTGCATGTGTGTGTGTGTGTGGCTTTTTGCAGCTTCTTGGAGGTTTAGTGGAAAGCAAACTGCACCCAACCCCCCGTCTCAAAAGCCTACCTTTGCTCCAATATGACATTTGGTGCTCCTTGGATTGAATTTAACCTGATGTGTCTTTGCAATTTCATTTGTGGTAAAGGCTCCAGCATTTTCTATTTCTATGCAAATTTCTTGAAGCAGAATTGTTTGCGTGTTTCTCCACCTTAGGACAAGGAGAGGTTTCTTCCCAGTGTAACTGAGGCATCACCTGGTTTCTGGTGCTGTCCCTTACCACGATCATTAATTTAGTAAGTTTATGACCTGGATTTGCAAATTGTACTTGTTTGTTGCATCGATGTTCACCTGTATTGATTTTTAGTTTGGTTGTAAAAATATTAATCCTGGGCGGAAAGATAGAAGATGTTTTTTTTTTTTCTTTTCCAGATTATTTCCAGGTTTTAAACTTGTAATAAAACTGAAACTCATTGGTTTTTCTATGCCTTTTTGAACTCTTGTAATTGAGTTTTGATCATATTTTATATTAAAGTGGCTAACACATGGCTAAAAAAAAACCACACACACACACACACACACAGTATGCTACCCTCTGGTTGGTCCAGAACACACAGACTCCCCCTCTGCAAACTGCTGAATACCACAATGTCCCACAGCCCATGCACACCACCAGCCGCTGTCTCAGGCGTCACCCGAAGCATCCGCTTGTGTCTGAACCCCTGTTACACCAAAACCCTGAGCGATATGGGTCCAGGGAGCCCATTTCTGGCAGCTGCCTTTGCCAGGACTGCTGTCTGGGGGCCTGGCCAAGGCCACCCGCTGTGCTCAGTCATGTGGCTGCCACTGCTGAGGCATCCCGATCAGAGATCATGCTGATTTCTTTCAGGCGCAGGCTGGGAGCACCCAGACCCTTGGCCCATCCTATAGACCATCAGCTAGTGCCCACAACAAGCTCTCTCAGGAACAGGTGGGCAATATGGTCATACCCCGGTGATGCAGTGCATGAGAGCACCCACCAGACTCCCTCATGTGCAGGCAGGAGTGCACCCATCATAGTGATGGTGCAAGCAGCACACAGCTGGGGGCTCAGGGACCAGGAACTGGAGGCTCTGCTGCGCTCTCTCCGGCATGTGTAGTCACCAGTGGTGGCCGTCCTGGCCCATGCCCATGACTGCCCAAATTCCACCAGTTTCCCCTTAAGATCCTTTGTTCTTTTTGAGTGATTTTAACCAGACTCCAAGTTAATGCTGGTCCCCAACCACAGGACACTCTCATATTGAGGTATTACTTCCCAATGGGCGGCTTCTTGTGGCTCCCTTCTCCTCCAATAACAGTCCAGGTGTTCCCACTCCACTTTACCTCTCCATTGGTATGTTCTGCCCCTATAGAGATCCAGCAGTGTATAATCCTACATCTCAGGCTGATTTCATGGGTGGTTCAGAGTGTTCTGGTAGATAATTAGCTCACTTTAGGAGACCAGTTGAAACAGGGTCTCCTACTTCTCTGCCATCTTGCCCCTCCTCCTGGGAATATAGTAAAAAAAGTTTGTTTTCTGGACTGAATCATTTTAACTCCCTGATCAGATGGCACTTCATTCTTAATTCCAGTGCCCTTCAGCTATTATTAAGTATTTCCAATAACTTTGTTATAAAGTCTTTCAGTGTCTCATGGATCTTTCAATTGAAGTAATTACCACAGTATGAATATTCAGTGTCCCTTTTCACTTTTGAATATTCTTTACACACCTTCCAATGTTCCCGGTGGGTCCCATGACATAATTTAGTAGGAATGTCTGGTGTGAATCTTTGGAATTTAGCCACCCAGTTAGGAAATGTAGACAAAGGGCAACAGACAAGAAAAGTCCTGGTAGTCCTCTCTGAATCATTAATGTAATTGTAGCAATATACTGAACTGTCTTTCCCAATCCCATTTCATCTAGTATAATGCCATTAATTCCATTTTCCCAGAGTATCCTAAGCCATACTATGTCTTCCACTTTGTACCATTGTATCACTCTTTCTATGAAATGTTCTGCTTGTTGAAAAGGTACTGGCTATTCATTAAAATTCTGAACTGAGTTGAAAAACAATCTAGTATTCTGCCTAATCATTTGAAGCAATCTATATTTAATTATATTATTTGAATCTTCATTTTCTGGTGGTGTTCTATAAAGAGATTACAAGAGGAGCTTTCATTCTCATTCACCCTTTATTTATTTAACCACAGACAAAATTTCCTCTTTTGCCATTACCTCTGAAATATTGTATGATTCATCTTCTCTGCATCTGTTCTTTCTCATAACTGGATTCTTTTTACTTGCATCAGTAGAATTTTTACCCTTAGTAACTTTTAAGGATTATTTTTTTCCTCTCCAATTTATCTTTCTTCTTCTGTTCCTCTAGTTGTTTCTGTTCCATTTTAGTCAATAAAAAGTTGGAGTAAATATTGCTTTTTGTTAAAGTCTATAGCACTGAAAGTCCACAGACTCTCTCTTCCAAGACATGGGAGACTTTTCTATCATCTACTCTCCCTCAAACCCAAAAACCTCAAGCTCTTCCTCCTCCAGCATGGTTTGGGTAATCACAGCAGTCTCCAGTTCAACCATATGTGGGGATAGAGACCCACTGCAGCTTGTGGGCCACTCTGCGCCCAACATGGCTGGACACACAGTCTGGCACCAGTCCTCTCCTTTCAGAATCTGCACCACTGCAACCTAAGTCTCACAGCTTCTGCCTGCCCAGCCTCCTTGCCATGCAAAAAATGAGTTCTTATTAGAAATTTAACCATGACCCATTTTTTTCAGTTTAATTGAAAAAGAATGGATATATACCATTGTTTTTCAAACATTTTATTTTTAAGTAATCTGTACACCCAATATGGGGTATGAACTCACAATCTTGAGATCAATTGTAGGGCCTACTGACTGAGCCAGACAGGTGTCCCTATCACTAAAATTTTAATGCATACAGCTTGATGGTTTGATTTATATATATTAAGAAATGCTTACCACAGTAGGTTCAGCTGACTTTCCATCCTCTCATATAGATACAATAAAAGGAAAAGATGAAGGAAAGAAAAAAGGAAAAAAATTGTTGTAATAAGATTTCTTAAGATTTACCTTACAAATTTTCTATATATCCCACAGCAGTGTTACCTAAGTCATCACACTGTACATTATATCCCCAGGATTAATTTGTTAAATAACAAAATTTTACTAACTTAAATTTTCAGTATAGTCCACACACAATGTTACATTATTTCCAGGTGTACAAGATAGTGATTCAATAATTTTATAAATTATGCTATGCTCACCACAAATGTAGCTATCATCTGCCACCATAAAAAAATATTGCAGTACTATTTATCTTGAGCCAACCAATGAGATGTCTTATATTGCTTTTGAAAACTTAGGGACTGAGTTAGATTTACTCCCAGCCTAAAATAAAAGAGTCTTTCTTTTTTCCACTGGACATTCTTTCCTGCTTTGTCAAAGATTTGTTGACCATAGAGTTGAGGGTCTATTTCTGGGCTCTCTATTCTGATCCTTTGATCTATGTGTCTGTTTTTGTGCCTGTACCATACTCTCTTGATGATTACAACTTCGTAATAGAGCTTGAAGTCTGGAATTGTGATGTCACCAACTTTGGCTTTCTTTTTCAACATTCCTCTGGCTATTCTGGGTCTTTTCTGGATCCATATACATTTTAGGATTATTCATTCCATTTATTTGAAAAAAAAATGATGATATTTTGATAGGGATTGCATTAAATGTGTAGATTGCTTTAGGTAGCATAGACATTTCACAATATTTGTTCTTCCAGTCCATGAGCATGGAACGTTTTTCCATTTCTTTGTGTCTCCCTCAATTTCTTTCACGAGTACTTTATAGTTTTCTGAGTACAGATTCTTTGTCTCTTTGGTTAGGTTTATTCCTAAGTATCTTACAGTTTTGGGTGCAATTGTAAATGGGATTGACTCCTTAATTTCTCTTTGTTCTGTCTTGCTGTTGGTGTATAGAAATGCAACTTATTTCTGTGCATTGGTTTTATATCCTGACACTTTACTGAATTTCTGTATGAGTTCTAGCAGTTTTGGAGTGCTTTTTTTTTTTCGGTTTTCCACATGAAGTATCATATAATCTGCAAATAGTGAGAGTTTGACTATTTCTTTGCCGATTCAGATGCCTTTTATTTCTTTTTGTTGTCTGATTGCCGAGGCTAGGACTACTAGTCTGTGTTGAATAGCAGTTGTGAGAGTGGATATCCCTGCCATGTTCCTGACCTTAGGGGTAAAGCTCTCAGTTTTTCCCCATTGAGAATGATATTCTCTGTGGGTTTTCATAGATAGCTTCGATGATATTGAGGTATGTACCCTCTGTCCCTACACTTTGAAGCATTTTCATCAAGAATGGATACCGTAATTTGTCAATTGCTTTTTAAGCATCTATTGAGAGGATCATATAGTTCCTGTTCTTTCTTTTATTAATGTATGGTATCACATCGATTGATTTAAGGATGTTGAACCAATCTTGCAGCCCAGCAATAAATCCCTCTTGGTCATGGTTAATAATCGTTTTAATGTACTGTTGAATCATGCTGGCTAGTATTTTGGTGAGAATTTTCGCATCTATGTTCATGAAGGATATTGGTCTGTAATTCTCCTTTTTGGTGGGGTCTTTGTCTGGTTCAAGGTAATGTTGGCCTCATAAAATGAGTTTGGAAGTTTTCCTTCCATTTCTATTTTTTGGAGCAGTTTCAGGAGAATAGCTATTAATTCTTCTTTAAATGTTTGGTAGAATTCCCCTGGGAAGCCATCTGGCCCTGGGCTCTTGTTTGTTGGGAGATTTTTGATGACTGCTTCAATCTCCTTACTAGTTATGGGTCTGTTCAAGTTTTCTATTTCTCCCTGGCTCAGTTTTGGTAGTTTATATATCTCTAGGAATGCACTCATTTCTTCCATATTGTCAAATTTTCTGGGGTATAGTTGCTCATAATATGTTCTTATATTTGTTTGTATTTCTTTGGCATTTGTTGTGATCTCTTTCATTCATGATTTCATTTACTTGGGTCCTTTCTATTTTCTTTTTGATAAGTCTGGCCAGGGGTTTATCAATCTTATTAATTCTTTCAAAGAACCAGCTCTTAGTTTCATTAATCTTCTACTATTCTTTTGGTTTTTATTTCATTGATTTCTGCTCTGATCTATATGATTTCTCTTCTCCTGACTGATTTAGGCTTTATATGCTGTAATTTCTCCAGCTCCTTTGGGTTTAGGGTTAGGTTGTGTACTTGACACCTTTCTTGTTTCTTGAGAAAGGCTTGTATCACTATATACTTTCATCTCAGGACTGCCTTTGATGTGTCCCACAGATATTGAACAGTTGTATTTTCATTTTCATTTGTTTCCATGAATTTTTTCAATTCTTCTTTAATTTCCTAGTTGACCCATTTATTCTTTAGTAGGATGTTCTTTATCCTCCATATATTTGAGTTCTTCCCAACTTTCCTCCTGTGATTGAGTTCTAGCTTCAAAGCATTGTGGTCTGAAATATGCAGGGAATGATCCCAATGTTTTGGTACCAGTTGAGACCTGATTTGTGACCCAGGATGTGATCTATTCTGGAGAATTCCCCAGGTTCAGTAGAGAAGAATATGTATTTTGTTACTTTGGAATGAAATTTTCTGAATATATCTGTGATGTCCATCTGGTCCAGTGTGTCATTTAAGGCCTTTATTTCCTTGTTGATCTTTGCTTGCATGATCTGTCCATTTCAGTGAGGGGGGTGTTAAAGTCCCCTACTATTATTGTATTATTGTCGATGTGTTTCTTTGATTTTGTTATTAATTTGTTTATATAGTTGGCTGCTCCCATGTTAGGGGCATTAATGTTTAAAATTGTTATATCTTTAAGTATGATACAGTGTTCTTTCTCATCTCTTAATATAGTCCTTGGCTTAAGATCTAATTTATGTGATTTAAGGATTGCCATCCATTTTTTTTGATGTCCATTAGCATGGTAAATTGTTTTCCACCCACTCACATTAAATCTGGAGGTGACTTTGGGTGTAAAATGAGTTTCTTGTAGACAGCATATCAAAAGGACTTTTTAATTTATTTATTTATTTTTATTTTTTTAAGATTTTATTTATTTATTTGACAGAGATTACAAGTGGGCAAGAGAGGCAGGCAGGGAGAGAGAGGAGGAAGCAGGCTCTCTGCTCCAGAGAGCCTGATGTGGGGCTCGATCCCAGTACCCTGGGATCATGATCTGAGCCAAAAGCAGAGGCTTTAACCCACTGAGCCACCCAGGCGCCCCAAAAGGACTTTTTAAAATCCATTCTCATACCCAGTGTCTTTTGATTGGGGCATGTAGCCCATTTACATTCAGGGTAACTATTGAAAGATAATTTAGTGCCATTGTATTGCCTATAAGGTGACTGTTACTGTATATTGTCTATGTTCCTTTCTGGTCTACTACTTTTAGGATCTCTCTTTGCTTAGAGAACCCCTTTCAATATTTCCTATAGGACTGGTTTGGTGTTTGCAAATTCTTTTAAATTTTGTTTGTCCAGCAAGCTTTTTATCTCTTCTTCTATTTTCAATGATAGCCTATCTGGATAAAGTATTCTTGGCTGTATATTTTTCACATTCAGTGCTCTGAATATACCATGCCAATTCTTTCTGTTCTGCCAGGTCTCTGTGGATAAGTCCCTTTGGACAAGAATGAAATAACAGTCTCACAATCTCTGGCCAGGAGGAGCCTAAAGCTTGGGTCTCCCCTCTTCAGTGAGCCCTCAGAGAAAAGCAGTCAGTCACTCCTGTCTCCCTCCTCTCCATCTGTGCTCCATGTTCACCTGGCCTGTGACTGACGATTTCTATCTGTGGCACATGGTCCCACTTGGAGTCTCCAAACCCAGAAGATTCCTGCAGCACACTCCCACACTGCTCCTTCTGGTGGGGGAAGGGGGACATCTCTCCAGATATGCCACTTGTTGGGGCTCTGCTTAAAGAGTAGTGGCCCAAATGTGTCTCAGATCATGGTTGATTGCAACCCTGAGCTGAGAGCCCACTCCTCAGCTCAGTCTTTGCAGCCAGCTTTCCTGCTTTGATGCTTGGGAGCTCCACCACACTCAGGCACCTCTGATCTTTCTGTGACTCTGAGACCACACTGTCCTAGTGAGGATTCCACCCCTGTCTTAGCCACTGGACTGAAGTCCCTCTGTGGACCTTACTTCTAAAAGTTCTGATTTCATGCTTCGCTGCTCTATCACTTGCCACTAGCTGACTGATGGAGGATCCCTTCTCCTGTAGTCTATCTTCCCAAATAGTGCCCCTGATTCATTTCTCTGCATGTCCTACCTTCCAGAAAATGGTCAGTTTTCTGTTCATAGAATTGCTGCTACTCTTTTCTTTGATTTCCTGTTGAGTTTGTAGGTGTACAGATGGTTTGATAACTATCTAGCTGAATTCCTGGGACCAGATGAAATTAGGTCTTCTACTACTCCACCATCTTGCCCCCTCCCACCAGAATTGTTATTGAAAGATTTGATTTTATTGTCATTATATTGCATGTGAAGTCCTTGTTCCAGTAGATTTTCTTTGTAAATTTCTGTTCTATATCACTATGGGGGACTTTCTCCTTTACAGAACCCCACTTAATATTTCTTGCAGGACTGGCTTAATGGTCACATGTTCTTTCAGTTTTTGCCAGTCTTGGAAACTCTTTATCTCTCCGTCCATTCCAAATGATGGCCTTGCTGCATAAAGTATTCTTGTCTTCATGATTTTCCTTATTTAATACCCTAAATATATCTTGACAGCCCTTTCTGGCTTGCCAGGTCTCTGTGGACAGTTATGACATTATTCTGATGTTCCTCCCTCTGTAGGTAAGGAATATCATCCCCCTAACTGCCCTTAAAATGGTTTCCTTGGTTCTAAAATTTGCAAGTTTTATTAGTTCATGCATGGGCATTGGTCTGATCTCCTTGATCTTGAGAGGGGTCTTTTTCCTTTTTTTTGCCTCTAGGATGTGAATGCTTATTTCATTCCCCAGATTACGGGATTTCTCAGCTAGGATTTTCTCAAATATACCTTCTAGTTCTCTCTTTCTCTCTCTCAACCCCCTCAGGGTTTTCAATAATTCAGACATTGCAATATTTCATGGTGTCATTTATTTCTCTAACTCTGTTTTCATGGATTTTAAGCTGTTTGTTCCAGAGTTCCCCTTGTTCCTTCTTTTCTATCAGTTTATCTTCCAGATCACTAATTGGTTCTTCTGCCTTATTTACCCTAACTGTTAGAGTATCTAGATTAGATTGGATCTCATTGATAACATTTTAAAAAGATTTTATTTATTTATTTGACAGAGAGAGGCACAGTGAAAGAGGAAATACAAGCAGGGGTAGTGGGAGAGGGAGAAGCAGGCTTCCAGAGCAGGAAGCCTGATGTGGGGCTCAATCCCAGGACCCTGGGATCATGACCCGAGCCAAAGACAGATGCTTAACAACTGAGCCACCCAGACACCCCTCATTGATAGCATTTTTAAGTTCTGCCAGATCAGCTCTCACTGCTGCCTTTAGAGAATCTATGTTGCCATTAGTGGTTTTCTCCATCCTAGCTATTGTCTGATAAATGTTACCCTGAAGTGTATTTCTGACTTATTGCTTATATCTGTATCCATTAGTCCTGTGGCAGAAGTCACAGTCTGAATTTTTTTCTGTATTGGAGGTTCTTTCTCTTAGTCACTCAGTTGAACTGTGGTTGAGGGAGTGTATAAAGTCCAAATTATTGATCACAACCCAAGCAAGATGCTCCTGTTTAATAGGGACCTTATGGCTATTGGTCTCTTGTTCTTTCAGCCTGTCTTCCAGGGGAGGGGCCTGCAGCACTGTTACTCAGGCAATCTTGTCTGGGTGGAGTTGTCCTGCCCCTTATGGGGGGATGGGCTCAGTGAAAACCGGTTTCGTGGGGCTTTTTTCTCTGGCAGCTTTCCCTGGCAGGTTTCCACATCCCTTCCAAGAGTCAGAGCAGTAGTGACTGTATCCAAACTGCTATCTCAGAATAGGGAATTCATAATCTGTTCTCCAGTAGGAGAACAGGCCACACTGTTTCTGTTTTTGTCTTTACTGCTAAAAACCACAACATCTCAGGTTGTACACCCTACAGCAGCATTCCCAGCCCTCACTTCCAGGTCCAGTCATGTCTCTGCCATTTGTGCTTCTAAAACCACCAGCTGCCCCCAGTTCATATGCACACCCCTGCAGCTCCAGGTTTCAGTCTGGGGGGACTGCCCTAAAGTCCTTTCCCTGCCACTACTGGTCTCTGAGTCTGTGCCCAGTACCCATCGTGGGAGGCTTTTGTGCTCTGTTGGAGGAGGATCCCAGAGGTTCCCTCTCCCTTTTGTTTATCTTCTGATATCTTGCATAGAATCACAGCTTCCCACTTCATACCTTGAAACCAGCTGCTGGAGATATTCTGTTGGTATAGATCAGGATATAGCTTACATCTCAGGCTGATTTCATGGGTGTTCAGATTGTTCTGGTAGATATCCAGCTCAATTCAGGGGACCAGTTGAAATAGGGTCCCCTACTCCTCTGCTATCTTTCCCTGCCCCCTCACCTTTTTAAAATCAGAGAGTCAAAGTTAGACTAATTTATTTGCACAAATTAAATCTCATGAAACTTTGCTAATTATTAACATAACTTATCAAGTGGTAAATTTGGATTTATAATTAACTTCTGCTATTTTTTAAAATTTCTTTTCAGCGTAACAGTATTCATTGTTTTTGCACCACACCCAGTGCTCCATGCAATACGTGCCCTCCTTAATACCCACCCTGGCTCCCCTAACCTTGCACCCCCTGCCCCTTCAAAACCCCTCAGGGTGTTTTTCAGAGTCCATAGTCTCTCATGTTTCACCTCCCCTAACTTCTGCTATTATTCATTCTAATTTCCTTTTCCATTAGCAACTACCTCAGATAGCCGTGGCCTTTTATTGGTGGGGTGACTCAAATCATAATACCTTTTATAATGTTTCAAATTTTTCTTTAAATTCTAGTTAATTAACATATATTGTAATATTAGTTTCAGAGGATTAGTGACTATGGAGTTGAGGGTCACTTTCTGGGTTCTCTATTATGTTTCACTGATCTATGTGTCTGTTTCTGTGCCAGTGCCATACTGTTGATGATTACAGCTTTGTAATATAGCTTGAAGTTCAGAATTGTGATGCCTTCAGCTTTGCTTTTATTTTTCAGAATCGTTTTATCTCTTTGGGTTCTATACAAGTGTTAGGATTTTTTGTTCTAGCACTGTGAGAAATGCTGGTGGTATTTTGATAGGGGTTGCATTAAATATGTAGATTGCTTTGGGTGATATAAATATCTTCAGTTTCTTTCATCAGTGTTTTGTAGTTTTCAGAGTACAGATTGTTTGACTCTTTGGTTAGATTTATTCCTAGGATCTTATGGTTTTGAGTGCAATTGTAAATGGGATCAATCCCTTTATTTCTCTTTCTGCTGCTTCATTTTTGGTGTAGAGAAATGCAATAGATTTCTGTACATCAATTGTGTACCCTGCAACTTTACTGAATTCATGTATCAGTTCTAGTGAATTTTTGGTAGACTCAGGTTTTGTACATAGAATATCATATCCTTTCTAAGTAGTGAAAATTTGACTTCTTCCTTGCCAATTTGGATACCTTTTATTTCTTTTTTCATTTCTGATTGTCTTAGATAGGACTTTCAGTACTATATTAAATAAAAGTGTTGAGACTGGATAACCCTGTCTTGTTCTTGACCATAGAGGAAAAACTCTCATGTTTTCCCTATTGAGAATCATATTAGCTCTGGGTTTTCATATGAGATCTTTATTATGTTGAGATATGTTCACACTAACCCTACATTGTTGAGGGTTTTATCACGAATGGATGTTGTACTTTGTCAGATGCTTTTTCTGTATGTATTGAAAGGATCACACGTTTCTTATCCTTTCTTTTACTAATATGCTGTGTCTCATCGATAGATTTTTGAGTAGTGAATGACTTTTGTGACCCAGGAGTAAATCCCACTTAACTGTGGTGAATGCTTCTTTTAATGTATTGTTGGACCCAGTATGCTTGTGTTTTATTAATAATTTTGGTATCCATGTTCATCAGGGATATTGGCCCATAGTTGTCTTTTTTAGAGGAGTCTTTATTTGTTTTTAGTATCAGGATAATGTTTACCTCATAGAATGAATTTAGAGGTTTTCCTTCCTTTTCCAGTTTTTTAGAATGTTTTGAGAATAGTTAGTAACTCTTCTTTAAATGTTTGTTAGAATTTTCCTGTGAAGCCACCTGGTTCTCGACTTTTGTTTGTTGGGAGAATATGGATTTGATTTATTTGCTGGTTATTGATCTTTTCAAGTTTTTTATTTCATCCTATTTTAGGTTTGGTAGTTTATATGTTTCTAGGAATTTATCCATTTCTTCCAGGTCATCCAATTTGTTGACATCGGGGCTTGGTGGAGAGCCTGCTTCCTCCTCTCTCTCCCTGCCTGCCTCTCTTGCCTACTTGTAACCTCTGTCAAATAATAAATAAATAAAATCTTAAAAAAAATAAAATCTTAAAAAATTATCTTTCTCTGATTGACTTATTTCATTTAGCATAATCCCCTCTATCTAGTTCCACCCATGTCATTTCAAAAGATAAGATGTAATTTTTTGATGACTGAGTAGTATTCCATTTTATATATAGATATAGGTATCTATCTACATATCTATATTTCCACATCTTATTTATCTATTAAACTGTCAATGGACATCTAGTCTTTTTCCATAATTTGGCTGTTGTGGACATTTTTCCTATAAATATTCGTTGTGCAGGTGCCCTTTTGGATCACTCTGTTTGTATATATTTTTTTAAAGATTTTATTCATTTGACAAAGGGAGATCACAAATAGGCAGAGAGGCAGGCAGAGAAAGAGAGAGGGGGAAGCAGGCTCTGTGGTGAGCAGAGAGCCTGATGTGGGTCTCGATCCCAGGACCCTGAGATCATGACCTGAGCTGAAGGCAGAGGCTTAACCCATTGAACCACCCAGGTGTCCACTCTGTTTGTATCCTTAGGGCAAATAACTAGTAGTGCAACTGCTGGGTCATAGGGTAGCTCTATTTTTAACTTTTTGAGGAAACTCCATACTGTTTTCTTTTTTTAAAATTTATTTAAATCCAATTAGCCTACATATAATACATCATTAGTTTCTGATGTAGTGTTCAGTGATTTATTAGTTTCTTACAACAAGCAGTGCTCCTCACATCATGTGCCCTCCTTAATGCCCATCAGCCAGTTACCTCATCCTGGCACCCACCTTCCCTTTTGCAACCTTTGGTTTTTTCCCGAGTTAAGAGTCTCTCATGGTTTGTTTCCCTCTCTGATTTATTTCCATTCAGCTTTCCCTCTCTTCCCCTTATGATTCTCTGCACTATTTCTTGTGTTCCAAATATGAGTGAAACCATATGAAAATTGTCTTTCTCCAGTTAACTAATTTCATTTAGCATAAGCCCCTCAAATTCCATCCAAGTGGATGCAAATGGTAGGTATTCATCTTTTCTGATGGCTGAGTAATATCCCATTGTATACATGAACTACATCTTCTTTATCCATCCATCTGTTGACAGACATCTGGGCTCCTTCCACAGTTTGGGTATTGTGGACATTGCTGCTATGAACATTGGGTTGCAGGGACCCATTCTTTTCACTACACCTGTATCTTTGGGGTAAATATCCAGTAGTGCAATGTTGGGCCATAGGACAGCTTTATTTTTAACTTTTTGAGGAAACTTCATAGTGTTTTCCAGAGTGGCTGTACCAACTTGCATTCTCACCAACTGTATAAGAGAATTGCCCTTTCTCTGCATCCTTGCCAATATTTGTTGTTTCCTGTCTTTTTAATTTTCCATTCTGATTGGTGTAAAGTGCTATATCATTGTGGTTTTGATTTGTATTTCCTTGATGTCAAGTGATGTGTAGCATTTTATCATGTGTCTATTGGCTATTTGGATATATTTATTGGAGAAGTGTCTATTCATGTCTTTTACCCATTTGTTGACTGCATTCTTTGTTGTTGTTGTTGTTTGTTTGTTTGTTTTTGTTGTTTTCTTTTTTTTGGTGGGGTATTGAGTTTCAGAAGTTCTTTATAGATCTTGGATACCAGCCTTTTATCTGATATGTCATTTGTGAATATCTTCCCCCATTCCATAGTTTTGTTGATTTATTCTCCCATTTTAGTTTTGTTGACTGTTTCCTTTGCTGTGCAAAAGCTTTTTATCTTGATGAAGTCCCACAAGTTTATTTTTGCTTTTGTTTCCCTTTCCTTTAGAGATGTGTCTTGCAAGAATTTGCTGCAGCTGAGGTCGAAGAGGTTGCTGCCTGTGTTCTCTTCTAGGAGTTTGATGGATTTCTGTTTGCACTGAGATCTTTTATCTATTTTGAGTTTATCTTTATGTGTGGTATAAGAGAATGGTTCAATTTCATTCTTCTGCCTGTGGCTGTCCAATTTTCCCAGCACCATTTATTGAAGAGGCTGTCTTATTTCCATTGGATATTCTTTCCTGCTTTGTTGAAGATTAGTTGAGCATTGGGTGGAGGGTCCATTTCTGGGCTCTCTATTCTATTCCATTGATCTATGTGTCTGTTTTTGTCCCAATATCATGCTGTCTTGATGATCACAGCTTTGTAATTTAGCTTGAAGTCAGAAATTTTGATGCCACCAGTTTTGGTTTTCGTTTTCAACATTCCTGTGGGGATTTGGGGTATTTTCTGGTTCCATAAAATTTTAGGATTTTTTGATCCAACTCTGTGAAAAATATCAATGGTATTTTGATAGGGAATACATTGCACGTGTGGATTGTTCTGGGAAGCATAAACATTCTCATAATATTTGCTATTCCAACCAATGAGCATGGAATATTTTTTCATCTCTTTGTGTCTTCCTCGATTTCTTTCATAAGTGTTCTGTACTTTTTATTTTATCTTATTTTTTAAAGACTTTATTTATTTATTTGACAGATAGAGATCACAAGTATGCAGAGAGGCAGGCAGAGAGAGAGGAGGAAGCAGGCTCCCCACCAAGCAGAGAGCCCAATGTGGGACTAGATCCCAGGACCCTGAGATCATGACCTGAGCCCAAGGCAGAGGCTTAACCCACTGAGCCACTCAGGCGCCCCAAGTGTTCTGTACTTTTTAGAGTGCAGATCCTTTACCTCTTGGGTTAGGTTTATTCCTAGTGTCTCACAGTTTTGAGTGCAATTTTAAATGGGATAAATTCCTTGATTACTCTTTCTCCAGTCACGTTGTTAGTGTGCAGACACTGAACTGGTTTCTGTGCACTGACTTTGTGTCCTGCCATGTTGCTGAATTCCTATATGAGTTCTAGCAATTTTGGCACGGAATCTTTTGAGTTTTCCATATAAAGTATCATGTTGTCTGCAAAGAGTGAGCATTTGACGTCTTCTTTGCCAATTTAAATGCCTTTTATTTCTTTTTGTTGTCTGATTGCTGAGGCTAGAATTCTAGGATTCTAGTTATTATGTTGACCAACAGTGGTGAGAGTGGGCCTCCCTTTTCTGTTCCTGACCTTAAGGGAAAAGCTCTCACCTTTTCCCCATTGAGAATGATGTTCACTGTGGTCTTTTCATAGGTGGCTTTTATGTTATTGAGGTATGTTCTCTCTACCCCAACACTTAGAAGAATTTTTCAAGAAGGGATGCTGTGTTTTGTCAAATGCTTTTTCTGCATCAACTAGGAGGATCATATGATTCTTGTATTTTCTTTTGTTATTGTATCTATCATGTTGAATGATTTGCAGATGTTGAATCACACTTGCATCTCAGGAATAAATCTCTCTTTGTGGTGATGAGTTATCCTTTTAATATGCAGTGGATATTGGCTAGTATCTTGGTGAGAACTTTGGCATCCATGTTCATCAGGGATATTGCTCTTTAATTTTCCTTTTGGGTGACATCTTTTTCTGGTTTTAGAGTCAAGGTATGCTGGCCTCATAGAACAGGTTTGGACGTTTTCCTTCGATTTGTGTTTTTTGAAACAGCTTCAGAAGAATAGGTTTTATTTCTTCTTTAACTGTTCGGTAGAATTCACCCGGGGAAGCCATCTGGCCCTGTCACTGTCACTTGTTTTTTGGAGGTTATTGATTACTGCTTCAATATCCTTGCTGCTTATTCATCTGTGCAGATTTTCTATATTGTCCTGTTTCAGTTTGGTGGTTTATACGTTTCCAGGAATGCATCCACTTCTTCCAGATTGCCTAAATTGTTGGCACATAGTTGCTCATAATATGTTCTTAAAATTGTCTGTATTTCTTTTTTTTATATGAGCAATCATCTGATTTATTAAAAAATGGAATAATATTTAAAATGATATAAAATAGCAATTTCAAAACAATACCAAAAAGTGAGTGTATTTAATCATACTTAGCTCATAACAGGAAAAGGGTAAGAAGAATAACTCATGCTATAGCATGTTGCTAATATGAACTGGCAACAGAAAAATTTGGTAAAGGAAGGCAGAGGAACTCTATCTTTTAAGAATTAGAACCAAGGGGCTCCTTAATCATCTGGTATCCACTCCATGTTGTACCTATGGTTAGAAATGTACGTGATCGAACTCCAGGGATCTTCATGATCCTTCATTTAAGGTCTCGGTCAACTGTGGCCACAATGTAACACTTGTGCTGAGTTACTCTCTGCACTAAGCATTCATCTATATAGGTTCCTTTGTGTGTGCATGGTAATCGTTCAAATCTTGGATCTTTGGCAATCCTTAAAGACACTCCATACTTCTGCCCCAGTTTCTCAATTTCAGCCATTACACAGTCAGTTATACAAGGGATACAAGTACAGACCATCATTGACTGTACTACATCACGTTTGGCTTTAATGGAAAAATTGATAAAGTTGGTATAAACCAGGATGTGGTAAGGTAGCTGTGTGTTATATTGGAAGAATAAGCAGGAAGGATGTTGGGGGACTTCTCTTTCCTTGAGTGCACTGGGATCTTTCTTTCTTTCTTTTTTTAGGTTTTAATCTATCCTTTTCTTTAAGCCTCTGATCTTGGAGAGTAAGCATTCGCTTCATAGCCGCATACCTCCTTGCTTTCTTTTGCTTCCCCATGTTCACGACGTACTCTTGTTTCTTCCCTAAAATTGTCTGTATTTCTTTGGTGTTTGTTGTGATCTCTCCCCTTCCTTCATGATTTTATTAATTTTGGTACTTTCTCTTCTCTTTTAAATAAGTCTGGCCAAAGGTTTATCGATCTTATTCTTTTTTTGAAGATTTTATTTATTTGACAGAGAGAAAGTAGGCAGAGAGGCAGGCAGAGAGAGAGGAGGAAGCAGGCTCCCCGCTGAGCAGAGAGCCTGATGTGGGGCTCCATCCAAGGACCTTGAGATCATGACCCGAGCCAAAGGCAGAGGCTTTAACCCACTGAGCCACCCAGGCACCCCTTGATCTTATTAATTCTTTCAAAGAACCAGCTTCTAGTTTCGTTTATCTGTTCTACTATTGGATTCTATTTCACTGACTTCTGCTATAGTCTTTATTATTTCTCTTCTCCTGCTTGGTTTAGGCTTTATTTGCTCTTCTTTCTCCAGGTACTTTGGGTATAAGGTTAGCTGGTGTATTTTGTATTTTTCTAATTTTTTTGAGAAAGGCTAATACTATAATGTACTTCCCTCCTTAGGACTGCCTTTGCTGAATCTTGGAGGTGTTAAAAAAATGTGTTTTCATTCTCTTTAATTTCCATGAATTTTTAAAATTCTTTTAAAAATTTCCTGGTTGACTCATTCAATCCTTAGCTAGATGCTCATTAACTTCCATGTGTTTGAGTTCATTCCAAATTTCCTGTTGTTATTGAGTTTGAGTTTCAAAGTATTATAGTCTGAAACTATGCAAGGAATAATTTCAATCTTTAGGTATTGGTTGAGATTTGATTTGTGACACAGCATGTGATATATTTTGGATAAAGTTCCCTGTGCTTTCAAGAAAAATGAGTATTCTTTTGATTTAGGATGGAATATTCTGTGTATATCTGTGAATTCCTTCCTGTTCAGTGTGTCATTCAGAGCCTTTGTTTCCTTGTTGATTTTCCACTTAGGTGACTTGTCCATTTCTGTGAGTAGGGTTTTGAAGCTCCTATTATTAATGTATTATTATTAATGTGTTTATTTACTTTGGTCATTAATTGGTTTATATAGTTTGCTGATCCCATACTGGGGGCATAAATATTTATAATTTTTAGAGTTTCTTGTTGGATAGACCCTTTAAGTATGATATGGAGTCCCTCTTCAATGCTTGCTGCAGTCTTTGGTTTAAAATCTAGTTTGTCTGATATGAGGATTGCTACCCCAGCTGATTTTGAGGTCCATTAACATGGTGAATATTTCTCCACATCCTCAGTTTCAGTATGGAGGTGACTTTAAAATTAACCTTGTATAGACAGCATAAGAGTGGGTCTTGTTTTTTTTTTTTTTACCAATATGATACCTTGTGCTTTTTGATTGGCGCATTTAGCCTGTTTATATTCAGAGCAACTACTGAAAAATACGGATTTAGTGTCATTGTATTACCTGTAAAGTCCCTCATTCTGTAGATTTTCTCCTCTTTTTTTTTTTTTTTTTCTGGTCTAGGTTACTCTTGGGATCTCTCTTTTCTTACAGAATCCCCCTTAATATTTCTTGCAGGGCTGGCTTTGTAGTCACATATTCTTTCAGTTTCTGTCTGTCCTGGAATTTCTATCTCTTATTCTATTCTGAATGACAGCCTTGCTAGATAATGAATTCTTGGCTGGATGCTCTTGTCATTTAGTATCCTGACTATATCATGCCAGCCCTTTCTGGCCTGCCAGGTTTCTGTGGATAGGTCTGATATTAGCCTGATGTTTCTCCCTCTGTACATAAGGAATCTCCTGTCTTGTGCTGCTCTCAGGATAGCCTCTTTTTCTCTTAAATTAGCAAGCTTCACTGTTATATGTCGAGGTGTTGATCTATTTTTAGTGATTTTTGGAGAGGTCCACTCTTGGACATGAATTCCTGTTTCCTTCCCCAGATTAGTAAAGTTCTCAGCTATGATTTGCTCAAATATTCCTCTGGCCCTCTCCCACTCTTCCCCCACAGGCACACCAATAATTTTGACATCTGTTCATTTTAAAGGATCATTAAATTATCAAAGTCTTTCTTCATGGACTCTGAGTTTTCTTTCTCACTTTTCCTCAACTTCCTTCCTTTCTATCAGCCTGACGTGTACATCACTTACTCTGTCTTCTGCCTCATTCACCCTAGCTGTAAGAGCATCTATTTAATTTATTTATTTATTTTTATTTTTAACCACTTAATTTTTTAAAATTTAATTTTATTTTTTTCAGTGTTCCAAGATTCATTGTTCATGCACCACACCCACTTTTCCATGAAATATGTTCCCTCCTTAATACCCACCACCAGGCTCACCCAATCCCCCCCCTTCCAAAACCCTCAGTTTGTTTCTCAGAGTCCACAGTCTCTCATGGTTCATCTCCCTTTCTGATTTCCCTCAATGCATGTCTCTCCAACTACCAATGTCCTCCGTGTTATTCCTTATGCTTCACAGGTAAGTGAAACTGTATGATAATTGACTCTCTCTGCTTGACTTATTTCACTCAGCATAATCTCCTCCAGTCCCATCTATGTTGATACAAAAGTTGGGTATTCATCCTTTCTAATGGAGGTATAATATTCCATTGTATATATGGACCATATCTGTATCTTTGGGGTAAATACTCAGTAGTGAAATTGCAAGGTCATAAGGTAGCTCTATTTTTAATTTCTTAAGGAATCTCTGCACTGTTTTCCAACTTGGCTGCACCAACTTGCATTCCCAACACTGTAAGAGGGTTCCCCTTTCTCCACATCCTCTCCAACATTGAATTTTTGAATAGAGTAACTAAAACAGTGAAATCAAAACCTTATTAATCAGGGACAACTGGATGGCTCAGTGGGTTAAGCCTCTGACTCAGTCTCAGCTCAGGTCTTGATCTCAGGGTCGTGAGTTCAATCCCTGTCTTGGGCTCCAACCTGGCATCAAGCCTACTTAAAAACAAAACAAAATAAAACAAATCCTATTAATCAATGAATAATTGAAGAAACTGTATGTTTAGCATTGAAAAGGAAAAAAAAAAGAAGTGTAAAAACAATGATAACCACAGTTATCTTTCTGATTTTTGACATAAATTTCTAATAAAATTTGTGCATTTCCCTGGAGAAAATATTAGATCTCATTTCAGCACTTAGAGATTCTCTACTGTCTTTTATGCATTTTTTCAAACCCAGCTATTAACTTTATAATTGCTACACTGAATTTCATCTATGACGTCTTACTTATGTCCCTATTGATTAACTCTGTGGCAGAGAGCATTAGCTCTGGTTTTTCCTTTTGTGGTATAAATTACTCCTTCTAGTCATTATTTCCAGATAGTGATGGGTGAGTGAGTGAGCAGAATCCAAAATATCAACCCTGACCGAAGCACAATACACTCTAGACAACTCTGAAATGATCAGAAACTAAAACAGAAAAACAGGCAAAAAGCAAAACAGAGCAAACAAGAAAAAGAAAAAAAAAGTGTGGGAACACAGAGAGACTGTCTATGGACTATTTGTCCATACGGTGGACAAAGCCCTTGTTCCTGATTGAATTTCGGTCCATGTGTTAGAAGAAACTACCTCCCAAAATTGCAAAGAAAGAAAACTTATCTATATACAAAATTAAAATAAAATATAGTGAAAAAAAGAGAAAAGAGAAAAACTCAAATTAATAAAATTATGAATGAAAAGGGAGAGATCACAACTAACACCAAGGAAGTAGAAACAATCATCAGAAGTTATTATCTACAGTTATATGTGAATAAGTTAAGCAACCTAGATGAAATGGATGCATTCCTGGAAACTATAAACTTCCAAAATTGAACCAGGAAGAAATAGACAATCTGGATAGACCGATATCTAGTAATGAGATTGAAGCAGTGATCAAAAACCTCCCAAAAAACAAGAGCCCAGGACCTGACGGATTCCCTGGGGAATTCTACCAAAGTTTCAAAGAAGAAATAACACCTATTCTCCTGAAGCTGTTTCAGAAAATTGAAGCAGAAGGAAAACTTCCAGATTCTGCTTATGAAGCCAGAATTACCCTGATCCTCAAACCAAGCAAAGACCACACCATAAAGGAGAATTTCAGACCAATATCACTGATGAATATGGATGCTAAGATTCTCAACAAGATCCTAGCAAACAGGATCCAACAGCACATTAAAAAGATCATCCACCATGACCAGGTGGGATACATTCCTGGGTTACAAGGATGGTTCAACATTCACAAATCAATCAATGTGATAGAACAAATCAATAAGAGAAGAGAGAAGAACCACATGGTCCTCTCAATTGATGCAGAAAAACCATTTGACAAAATTCAGCATCCGTTCCTAATTAAAACCTTTCAAAGTATAGAGATAGAGGGAACATTCCTGAACTTCCTAAAATCTATCTATGAAAGACCCACAGCAAACATCACCCTCAATGGGAAGAAGCTCACAGCCTTCCCATTGAGATCAGGAACATGACAAGGATGTGCAATCTCACCACTCTTGTTCAACATAGTATTAGAAGTCCTAGAAACAGCAATCAGACAACAAAGAGAAATAAAAGGTATCCAAATTGGCAATGAAGAAGTCAAACTCTCTCTCTTTGCAGATGACATGATACTTTATATGGAAAACCCAAAAGACTCCACCCCCAAACTACTAGAACTCATACAGCAATTCAGTAACATGCCTGGATTCAAAGTCAATGTACAGAAATCAGTGGCTTTCTTATACACTAACAATGAAAATACAAAAAGGGAAATTAGAGAATCTATTACATTTACTATAGCACCAAGAACCATAAGATACCTGGGAATAAACCTAACCAAAGAGGTAAAGGATCTGTAATCGAGGAACTAGAGAACACTCATGAAAGAAATTGAAGAAGACACAAAAAGATGGAAGACCATTACATGCTCTTGGATCAGAAGAATAAACATTGCTAAAATGTCTATACTACCTAGAGCAATCTATACTTTTAATGCCATTCCCATCAAAATTCCACCAGTATTTTGCAAAGAGCTGGAGCAAATAATTCTAAAATTTGTATGGAAGCAGAAGAGACCCCGAATCGCTAAGGAAATGTTGAAAAAACAAAAATAAAACTGGTGGCATCACGTTACCTGATTTCAAGCTTTACTACAAAGCTTTGATCACCAAGACAGCATGGTACTGGCATCAAAACAGACACATAGACCAGGGGAACAAAGTATAGAGCCCTGATATGGGCCCTCAACTCTATGGTCAAAGAATCTTCAACAAAGCAGGAAAAAATATACAGTGGAAAAAAGACAGTCTCTTCAATAAATGGTGTTGGGAAAATTGGACAGCTATATGTAGAAGAATGAAACTTGACTATTCTCTTCCACCGTACACAAAGATAAACTCAAAATGTATAAAAGACCTCAACGTGAGAGAAGAATCCATCAGAATCCTAAAGGAGAACATAGGCAGTAACCTCTTCGATATCAGCCACAGCAACTTCTTTCAAGATATGTCTCCAAAGGCAAAGGAAACAAAAGCAAAAATGAACTTTTGGGACTTCATCAAGATCAAAATCTTCTGCACAGCAAAGGAAATACTCAACAAAACAAAGAGGCAACCCACGGAATGGGAGAAGATATTTGCAAATGACAGTACAGACAAAAGGTTGATATCCAGGATCTATAAAGAACTTCTCAAATTCAACACACACAAAACAGATAATCATATCAAAAAATGGGCAGAAGATATGAACAGACACTTCTCCAACAAAGACATTGAAATGGCTATCAGACAAATGAAAAAATGTTCATCATCATTAGCCATCAGGGAGATTCAAATTAAAACCACATTGAGATACCACCTCATACCAGTTAGAATGGCCAAAATTAGCAAGACAGGAAACAACGTGTTTTAGAGAGGATGTGGAGAAAGGGGAACCCTCTTACACTGTTGGTGGGAATGCAAGTTGGTGCAGCCACTCTGGAGAACAGTGTGGAGTTTCCTCAAGGAATTAAAAATAGAGCTTCCCTATGACCCTGCAATTGCGCTACTAGGTATTTACCCCAAAGATACAGATGTGGTGAAAAGAAGGGCCATCTGTACCCCAATGTTTATAGCAGCAATGGCCACGGTCGCCAAACTGTGGAAAGAACTAAGGTGCCCTTCAATGGACGAATGGATAAAGAAGATGTGGTCCATACACATAATGGAGTATTATGCCTCCATTAGAAAGGATGAATACTCAACTTTTGTAGCTACAGGGACAGTTCTGGAAAAGAATATGCTGAGTGAAATAAGTCAAGTAGATCGAGTCAAATATCATGTGGTTTCTCTTATTTGCGGAGCATAACAGATAACATGGAGGACATGGGGAGATGGAGAGGAGAAGGGAGTGGAGGGAAATTGGAGGGGGAGATGAACAATGAGAAACTATGGACTCTGAAAAATAACCTGAGGGTTTTGAAGGGGTTGGGGGGGCCAGGTGGTGGGTTTATGGAGGGCACACATTGCATGGAGCACTGGGTGTGGTGCAAAAACTATGAATTCTGTTACGCTGAAAAGAAATTTAAAAAAAGAAAAAAATTGTGAAAAAAGGAATAAATGAATAATATATATATTATATGTAGATGTAAAAACTAAAAGTTAAAATGCAACTTAAAACATAAGCTGATAAAACGAGAAATTAGCTGTAATGGGAGAAAGGTTAAAAAAATAGAAAATTTTAGCCTGAAAAATAACCGAATCCTGAGAACATACCTCAAGCTCAATATAGTATTTCCCCTGGTGCTGGGGTTTTACAGCCTTGTGGGATCTATGACTTAGTTTGCTCCTGTTCTTACAGATTGTCCTCTGGAATCCTGTTGTGTTGCTTCTCAAGTATCTATGCCTGGGTAGAGTTGCACCACTCCTTGCCAGGGGGGTTGGTTCAGTCTAAGCTGGAACTCCCTGTGGCTTTTGTCCTCTGTACGCTTTCAGCACCTCTTTAGAGGGTCAGAATAAATATGGCCATGCCCTGATCTCTGGCCTTGAGCCAACAGAGTTTGGTTCCCCACTCTTCAATAAACCCTGTGGGACAAATAGTCTTCCCCTCTGTTTATACCAAATTCTGCAGATTCTTGCAGTATATGCCTACTCTAATCTTTCTGGGGGGAATCTGAGGGACCCCCACCCATCACTGCCCTTTGTGTGGCCTGGGACTGAGAGTGGTTGCAGGCTCATGTGAGTACCCAGCTCCACTGCTCCTGGGCCTTGGCTGGGTGTTGCCCTACTGACCTTTTGAGGCCATTGCTGTCCTGAGATATTGCCTGGTCTTGGGAGTAGCCATTTGGACCTTCCTGGTGGATGGTAAATGGCTCCTATGTTCTAGTCCTTTTCAGGGTGTTCACACAGAGCTCAGTCACTCAACCAGCCTGGCTTGCAGTTTATGGTGACCTGATCTGAGAGTTCCCTCCTGGGTTCACCGACCATAACCAGTTTACCTGCTCCACTGCTTGGGCACACTACCAGTTCAGGCACCTCTGTTCATTCTGTGTCTCCTGGGACCCTGAGACCACAATGACTTACCTAGAAATCTGCCCTTTTCATCTCCTGAGCCCCTTTCAGGCAGGAATGTTTTCACTGGAGAGTTCTAAGGGTTCTGATTTTGTGCTCCAGGGTTATATCACTTTCCAGTAGCCATATCTCCCCACAGATTCACCACTCTGCACCTCCTACCTTGCAAAAAGCAGTCATTTTTCTTCTTGTAGAGTTCTAGATATATTTTCTTACACCCCAAGCTGAATTTGTGGGTGTTCAGAATGTTTTGATGGATATCCAGCTAAATTCAAGGGACCAGATGGAGCAAGGTCTCCTACTCTTCCCCTACTTTATCCCTCTCCATACTGTTTTCCAGAGTGGTTATGCCAATTTGCATTTCTGCCAGCAATGTATGAGGGTTCCCCTTTCTCTTCATCATCCCCAACATTTGTTGCTCAAACATGGCAAGTATCCCTATGATTATTGCTTTAAATTCTCCATCAGGCAAGTTACTTATATCTGTTTCATTTATATCTCTCAATGTGACCTTATATAGTTCTTTCATTTGGGATGAAATAATCTGTCCTCACATTTTGTTTAAGTCTCTGTCTTCTTCTCTGTGTTAGACAAGTCCCTATGTATCCTACTTCTAGGAGTAAAGGCTTTATGAAGAAGAGATCATATATTGTCAAGAGCCTGGAGCTTCAGTGTGCCTCTGGTGTGTGCTTCGTACACTCTGCTGCTGTGTTTTGGCTGGTATCTCTTTCAGGCAAGTCATCTGCAAAGGATCTCCTTTGCTGCAGTGTGCATTAGTCTTTGGCCAGAGGTGGTGATTTTTAACTAGATGTGCTCTGGTCTGCTTGTTAAATAAGACCTGATACCTATTTTCACTAGAAATGGAGCTTTGTAGAACTCTCTGGCCTGTTGACATGGTGTGGTCAGGGACTTTTGCTGGTCTTCTGGGGAAGGGGCCCACCACATTGGGACTGAGGCTTACTTACTGAGAAAGGTAGTACTGGCAGAGCACAGAGTTGTGGGACCCAGTGTAGACAGCTTGGGCAGCCAGTGTCAGTGTTGTGTTTTACTGGAGGTGGGAATCTCTGTGTTTATGCTGAGTCAGGTAGGGAAAGGGCACCAGTTAACTCTGTTTTTCTTCAAAGAACAATCTCTGTGCTTCTTGCTCCCAGGGAAGGACTTTGAGAACAGTGAATAATCTCTTCCCTATAAGTTCCCTGTGTGGCATTTTTCAGATTGCTCTTTCCATGCTGTATGCCTCCAGGTTTTCTCTCCTCATTCTCTCCAGAAACAGCACAGTGCCATGCAGCCTCTATCCCAGCCAACCCTGCTGAATATTGAAACTCCAGGCGTTAGGGGTGTGGTGATGGCAAAAGCCTGCACTAGTCTTCTTAGGGAGGGTCTTCCATGCTGGCACTGAAGGAGGTTTCTCCAAGAGGGGCAGCCACACATGACTGCAGGGGCGTGGGACCTGGAGCAAGGAGGCTAGGCAGCCAGTGTCTGGGCTGAACTGCCCTGTGCAGATGAATCTGAACATATGCTGAGGGTTGGGGGAGATGAAAGGCATTTTGTCAATGTTGCATCTCACCTATGAGGTCCAACAGGAGCAAATGTTTTCCCCTGTGTTTGCTCCAGGCATTCCTCAGATCTCTGTTTCTACCTGCCCTCAGTTTGTTTGCCTACTTCTCTCCAGGAGTTGGGCAGTGACCTCAGGGTTATATCCCAGCCAAGTCCACTTGACCTCTAAAACTCCAGTCTTCAATCTCCACTGGTTACAAGAATTCATGGAAATGAGCCCTCCTATTTTATCAGACAATGGCTTTGTGGAAGTGTTCTTGTTATGTGTTCTCCAGTGAGCCACTCCTGCCCTCGCCTTTCTCCAAGACCATGGCTTCCTCCCCTCTACAGCAACCACTATGTATTTCTCTTCCAAATCATATCTCTGCACTTCTACCTTCTTTTATGTGGCTTCTTCTCTCAGTTTAGTTGTGGAGTTTGTTCTGTCATGCTTCAGGTTGATTTTTTGTGTATTTAGAATGATTTGATAGTTATCTAGTTGTGTTTGAGAGGAGACGAGCCTAGGGTTCTCCTACTGCACTGCCATTTTTGCTCCCCCTTTTCTAAACTCATGCTTTTATGGTCAATTAAACTGTAACACTAAGCAAGTATATACAATTTAAAAAGATAGACTTTTCAAAATGTGATGTTGGGAAAACTGGATTGTTATACACAATTGAAACTAAGCTACTTTCTTACACCATGTACAAAAATAAACTTAAAATGGATTAGAGACATAAATGTGAGAACTGAAATCATAAAATTTCTAGAAGAAAACATAGACAATAATTTCTTTGACATTGGTCATAGAAATATTTTTCTAGATATATCTTCTCTGGCAAGGGAAAAAAAACAAAATTAAACTATTGGAACTACACCAAAATAAAAAGTTTCTGCACAGTGAAAGAAACAAGGAACAAAATAAAAAGATAACATACTGAATGTGAGAATATATTTGCAAATGACATATCTGATAAGGGGTTAATATCCAAAACATATAAAGAATTTATGAAACAACACTAAAAAGCAAATAGTCTGACTAAAATTGGGCAGAAGACATGAAAAGATATTTTTTCAAAGAAAACATACAGATGGTGAAGAGACTAATGAAAAAAATTTCTCTACCTCATGAATCATCATGGAAATGCAAAGTAAAACCATAGTGGGATATCACTTTACACTTGTCATAGCTACAATAAAAAAATACACAATAAATAACAAGTATTGGTAAGGATGTGGAGAAAAAAAAATACTTGTGCACTGTTTTTGGTAACGAAATTTGTACAGCCAATGTGGAAACAGTATGGAGGTCTCTTAAAAAATAGAATTGCTATATGATTCCACTACTGGCTATTTACCTGAATAAAATAAAAATACTAATTTAAAAAGATATATGTACCCCTATGTTTATTGCAGCATTATTTACACTATTTACAATAAGCAAGATATGGACCCAAGTTTCCATCAATAGATGAATGGATAAAGAAGATGTGGGATATGTATATGTATATGTATATGTATATGTATATGTATATGTGTATATAGTGAATATATATATATACACACATATATATATTGAATATATTACTCAGTCATGAAAAAATCGAGATCTTGTCATTTGTATTTGACATTTGCAACAACATGGATGGACATAGAGGGTCTAATGCTAAGTGAAATGTAGGTCAGAGAAGGTCAAATACTGTATGATTTCATTCATATGTGGAATTTAAAAAACAACACATAGAAAGAAAAAGGAGACAAACAAGAAGATAGGCTCACATACAGAGAACATAGTGCTATTTACCAGAGGGAATGTGGGAGGGGGTGGGTGAAGTAGATAAAAGATTACACTTACCTTGATGAGCACTGAGAAATGTATAGAATTGTTGAAACCTTACATTGTGCAGTTGAAACTTATATAACATGTTATGTTAATTATACTTGAGTTAAAGAAATCATTAAGATGAGGAAAGGGCAGCAGAGGTGATAGAAAGGGAGAAGGGTCACAGAAAAATAATGTCTCCCAATGAGGTAATTAAAGTTCCAAATTATATTTAGTAAAATAATGAGACAAAAAAATACACAGATTTGGTAGAACATATAACCATAAGGAATCCTACAAAGGGGTTTTCAGTCTTCTGAGAGGCTCCTATTTGTAAACTAGTTGTATTATATAGTTATCACCAGAGTAAGTTGGGACTTCAACACAACTTCTGCTTTACTGGGATCTAAAACTGCTATTTAGAGAAAAACCTAGGACTCTCACCTTTTTCTGTTTGTTAGGGATTATAATTAAGCTGTAGAGGTCACACAAAATATTATGAATTGAAATATGTTCTGAGGACTTCAAAGGATAGTTGCTTGGGTAATGGTTTAGGAGTTGGATTCACCAAAGTATCCCTGATCAGTCAGAATTAAAGACAAAATCTTCCAGTTGTCTTCTTATGGTCCTGGGTGAGCTGTCTTGAGCTCCACAATGATTTTAATTTATCCAGTTGTGACATTATAACTATTAAAGAAAGTTACATTTTTAATGGGGTAAAATAGATTTTATTCAGGACTGTTGGAATAGAGGAAAATAAATCTTAGTATATAAACAGACTTAATCCCCCAGTTTGGGCAGATAATAACTTATAGCCATGGAGACTGGTGGGTTTCAGTGCATAGAACATATTAAAAAGAAGCATCAGGGTTAAGGGGCATCCTGACTAATGTGACCTTACGTGGTTCTTTTCTGAATACAGGCCAAGTAACAGACATCATGTATGGATGGTGGAAAATGATTATCTTGTTTAGATACTGAAGGTGATCAGACATCCTTGCTAAGCCATCTTAAAAAGGTTTATGCTATC
The DNA here is from genome assembly GCA_004024625.1 of Mellivora capensis. NCBI lineage: Eukaryota > Metazoa > Chordata > Mammalia > Carnivora > Mustelidae > Mellivora > Mellivora capensis. The sequence goes on along the minus strand of PISX010013214.1, from coordinate 1,769 downwards.
AATTTTACAAGGAATTGTACAGATAATCCTAGGAAAAATTTCAGGAGTTTGACTAAAGCTTGTTGAAGCAAGGAATCTCCATCACAACCAAAGGGAAATTTGACAACCACTCTGTGACAGAGCTAAAGAAGAGTATGTCTGGAATACAGACAATCCCTTAGGGTGCCTCTTAGTATTATCATGCCCTATAATTGTGGTCAATGAAAAATTATAACAACCAAATCCCAGCAGAACTAGTTAACAGACCAGAACTTTTCTGGGACAGAGGGTAAAAAAAAAGATTTGAGTCAACTCAACAGGTAAAGAACCACAGCAGCTGAGGTGCTGGCTGATGCAAAGGGAATTAATATACACCACCTACTATCACATGATCAGTTTAAATAGGACTGTAAGGGTTATGAGTATTTGCATCTTATTTTTATTTTTATTATTTTATTAAAAATTTTAAATATTTTTATTTATTTATTTATTCATTTGAGAGAGATAGGAAGAGAAATCAGGAGGGGGTGGGGAGAAGAAAGCAGAATGAGCAGGGAGCCCCATGAAGAGCTTGATACCAGGACTCCAGGATCATAATCCATGATGCTTAACCAACTAAGCCACGCAGGTGCCCCTGCTCCTTATCTCTAATGAATATATTTGTGTGTACACATGTATTGATACTCAGTGAACGTCTTTGTTTTCTATATTCTTTCGTTCCTCATTAAATAATATGAGATGTATTAACTTCATATAATAAATAGTATTTGAGTATTTTACCTTTACATCATCCTATTTTTAAAAATAGAATATCTATGAGATGAGCAAACAAATTTTATTTTATTCTATTTTTTTAAAAGATTTTTTATTTATTTATTTGGCAGACAGAGATCAGAAGTAGGCAGAGAGGCAGTAAGAGAGAGAGGAGGAAGCAGGCTCCCTGTGGAGCAGAGAGCCCGATGTGGGGCTCGATCCCAGGACCCTGGGATCATGACCTGAGCCGAAGGCAGAGGCTTTAACCCACTGAGCCACCCAGGCACCCCAAGTAAACAAATTTTAAAACTTTAACTCCTATATGGGTGAAGAAGTTGGTCTGTTTTTGGTTTTATGCAGTATACTTTTATCCTTATAGACAATATGATAACCTTGTAATTTTCTTTACTTGAAGATGAGCCTAGTTTATGGCAATGATTATAGGTGTCAAGGAGAAAAGGGGTGGACTTGAGATGGTTAATTTTGTTAATTGCCAGCTTGATTGGTCTAAGGGAATTGCAGGTAATTAGTTAAACATTCCAAAATTTTTGTCTCTGAAGGTGTTTTAGGAGGAACTAGCATTAAATTCAGTAGACTACATAAAGAAATCTGATTTCTTTTTTCTTTTTTTTAAAAATTTTTTTAAATTTCTTTTCAGCGTAACAGAATTCATAATTTTACACCACACCCAGTGCTCCATGCAATGCGTGCCCTCCACAATACCCACCACCTGGCTCCCCCAACCTCCCACCCCCCGCCCCTTCAAAACCCTCAGGTTATTTTTCAGAGTCCATAGTCTCTCATGGTTCATCTCCCCCCCAATTTCCCTCAACTCCCATCTCTTCTCCATCTCCCCATGTCCTCCGTGTTATTTGTTATGCTCCGCAAATAAGTGAAACCATATGATAATTGACTCTCTCTGCTTGACTTATTTCACTCAGCATAATCTCTTCCAGTCCCGTCCATGTTGCTACAAAAGTCGGGTATTCATCCTTTCTGATGGAGGCATAATACTCCATAGTGTATATGGACCACAT